>BLYE01000194.1:0-22215 GCA_016586335.1 Nitzschia putrida
AAACAGTCTTATGAAATGTCGAATCGTGGCGCACGAGTCCTGAAAAGTTTGGAAGCAGGAGAACTCCCGAATTTGGGATTTGCTGCAAATCATGGTTCTGTTGGGCAACTCGGGCGTTCAGATCAATCGGAAACATTCGCGAGATGGAGTCAGCACATGTACGAGGACGAACTTATTGATAGAAATGGTACGATTGCATGATCGACTTCGTGAATTGCCAAAGACTTGTTCTCACAGTTTTTACAGGGTACAACCTCCCAGCTATCATTGCTGCGGTTTTCCCATCGGTTTCTGATGCCCCTATCAGGTTACAAGGGAAAGTGATTGATCACGTGTTTGAAAGTAGTGGTGAAGTCGTCTCAAGCATCAAGAATTTCTACGTGAATGAAACCCTTAAGCAAGTTTACAAAATTATCGGGTCACTGGATTTCGTTGGGAATCCTACGATTTTGTTCAGTTCGTTTGTTTCAGGAATGAGAGATCTTGTTGCCGCACCCACGTCCGCTTTCCTGAAATCTCCAACAAATGTCAACCAAGTTGGAATTGCGGTCGGGAAAGGCACACTTTCTCTGTTTTCACATAGCGCCAGTGGTATATTCGGGTTTGCTGCAAAAATGTCCGCAACAGCTGGACAAACGGCGGCAATTCTTTCCCTAGATGCAGAATACAGACAATGGCATAGAGACCGGATAGTCACAGAGGTGACTAACATGAATCGTGTGTACAAGAGAAGGGGTGTACAAAGTGTTCCGGAAATGTTGACCCGTCCTGTTACAGATGTTTTGCTTGGCCTGGCAATGGGCGCATCAGGAATCATAGTGTCTCCGTACAAGGGATACATGAACGGTGGTGGTCTGGGACTTGTACACGGTGTGGCTGTTGGTACATTGGGAGTAGTGGCCAAACCCCTGGTGGGGGTGTTGGATGCCCTCACCCACATGTCAGCAACTGTTCATGATGTGGCAAAGAGCGTGAATGTCCTAGAGAGACGCCTTCAACCTCCATCCAAGCTCAGACTTCCCTACACGTTCGGGCCTTTGAAAGTTCTGGCTCCATTTGACACAAATGCAGCAAGAAGTGTATTGCTACTCCAAATTTTCCCTCCTAAGGGAAGGCGTGGGTTCGTTCGTCGGAAGAAACAAGAAACTCACGTACACTGTGAAGTGTTGAACATGGAACCTGGTGTTGAAACATATGCCATTGTCACGACAATTCGTGTGGTGCTAATTAGGCTGAAGAAAGAAGTGAACGGAAACCTTGTTCCCTCCTTTGGGTGGGAGGTTGATCTAAGTCAGAAGGGGACCGTGTCTTCTCGATTGTCTGACCATGGACACAATGGCGTCGCATTGACGGTAACGAGACGAATTGTGAAACAAAAGCGTCTGCAAGAAGCAAAAGAAAGGATCTGGAGAGGAAAGCGCCAACAGGAAGTTTCACGTTCCCCTCTGTTGTCGTCGGCGTCTTCTGTCGGGTCGCTGTACAGTGATCTCGAGGAAGATGAAGAAGACTATGACCCCGACGTTGAAATTGGATCTACGGATGACTTGCAGGTCAATGAAGAGAAAGATCCCGATGAAGGGGAACATACGATAAACCATGGTTCAACCAAACAAGGAGAAGAAGTTTTGAAGTGGTATACAGTTCTTGCTGAGTACCAACATCGCGGTCAATTGACGGTTCTCCATAATTTGGTATCTTCGATGGTCGGCGACTTTGATGCTATCGTGGCGGAACGGCCCCAAGATATTGATTCTGAGGTGGAAGGAGTAACGAGGTTTGGTATGTTCTCGTTTGGCCGTGATCGCTCAGGCGGGGAACAAGTCGCCACAACGTATGACGAGTTGGTGTGCGCACTTGAGAGGCTACCGTGGATGCCGGAAGATGTTTTCATCGAGCTTCAAAACTACACATTGCAAAAGCGTCGTGAGTTTGTTGCGGCACTTCGCCAAAACTGGGCGTATGCCACGGACTTGGAGGCATCGAGACGAGATGGTGGACCCGAGTGGCTCATTGAATCGAGAGCTCGCGCTATGCACGTCAACAGTGAACTGGCAGTGGATGCTGAATATGTTGATCCAGAGGATCCCATTGTGAGGGGTGTATTGGCGGAATTGGAGCAAGGAAACATTTCCGCCGCTCAGGCTTCGGATTTGATACGATCACGCAGCATTCGCAACATCTCATTTACGACTGGAGAAGGATATGATTCTCGTTACAGCGAGGGTTCAGAAAATTCGTTGTCGTACCGTCGTGTAGACAACACGGAGGTTTCGTCGTATGTGGACGAAAGCATTGAAGGCTCCAATAGAAGGCCACCGACAGCAGAAGTTGAAACAAAACACAAAGACGATCGGGAGGAAGAAATTTCTGTGATACAGTCCAGTGTTGTGGCTGTCACACCAGCTGGTGAAGTGAAGACTATGGTCCAGTCGACTGGCGAGTCTCTACCTCCACCTACCCCAGTGATGACTCCTCAACCAGCTGTGAAGGAAGTAATGGTGGTTTCGAATGTTGATGCCAAGACGCCAGCGTCTCGCTTGACGGATGTGGAACATGACCGTGATGTAAGCTCTATGAGAATGGATAGAATGGAGAACATTGTGGAACAGTTGGTCATTTTGAATACCAATCAAATTCGCAAGGTTGCCGTCAAGTCAACCGATTCTGTGAGCGATTCTCATTCTGTGGGTAAGGATCTCAAGGTGGCCGATGTCTTGAAGAAGGAATTGGAAGACTTGCGAAACCAAGTGCAAGCTCGTGCCGCAGAAGATGATGCCCTCCGCAACGAAATTTCCTTGTTGCGACAGCAATTGGCGGACCGACGTACTTCGGGCACACCCATGGCAGAACGACAGAGACGTATCATCCCTGTTCCCGACTTGCTCCGATTTGGCACGGCCGGTAAAAATCAAGGCGATGCTACGACTCCACGAGAAAGTATTCTTCCTGATCCACGCAAGTTGGCAGTTCCCGATTTGCTACGATTTGGAAAGAAACAGGACCGTGAGGCCGCTGCCGCAGCCTTGGACCCTCCGTTATCTCCCAAACCATTGGCTGGCGCTCGAAAGCAAGCCCCCGCCAATAGTAGTAGCAACATGAACAACCAGGAAGGAATGGTATATCGTGAACCTCTCAAGGATGCTCCCGGTCCTTCGACAACACCCGCTGCTCCCAAAAGCCAAGGAAAACGTCCCCGCCGCATGTCGGGCGGAGGAGGAGGCGGTCTGGTCGTTCGACGCCAATCGGGCGATACCATGGGAGGAGGATCACATTCCAAACGAGCTCCTCGTCGGCCTTCGACTGGATCTATATCCTCCATAGCAGGAGGAGGAGGAGATAACAACAACAATCATAATCATCAACCCCGAAATACGCGACGGCATTCTGCGGATGGTGTCCGGAACCCAGGAGAAAAGAGACCCGCCCGTCGCATGTCGGCTGGGCATGTGGCTCCTCGATAGACAACGAATACTACCAGTACTGTACTGTAGTACGTTAGTATGATGAATAATAGAGAAACAACGTTACTCAATAATGAATCAACATTATTTGTATACTTGATATTGTACCAACATGGCAAAAAACAGACTTAAAAGAAAAAAGAGCCAAAAATCGGCAAAAAGAGGATGCCCTCGTTGGGGATCGAACCCAAGGCCTTCAGCTGACTCTTGTAGAGATTGGATTATGAGACTGACGCTCTGCCAACTGAGCTACAAGGGCTCCTGTGATGATCGCACATAATTTATGGTATATAATGTTTTGGGTAAATCCAACGGATCAACGGCTAGTACTTGTGTGGAACGGTGATTGGACAATGCCGTGTCGTAGGACACGGATGGATCGGCAGAGATTGATCCGTCGTCGTGAGGAAGTGGCGAGAGAGATCTACCCAAGAGACTGTCGTCGTGTTTCGTGTTGTTGAACTGACAGGTGAACGATACGGTAGTAACTGGTCGTTGTTGCTGTTGTTGTTCTTGTTGCTAAATAGCGAGTGTACTGTAGTAGTAACTTGGACCAAGAAGAAGAAGAAGCAGAATGGACCGACAGTTGCTGAGCCGCGCCACGGACAACTCGGACGCTCCCACTCCGGGGTACATGTACTTGGACATTGCCAAGAACGCCGCATCGAATCCCGCCACTTGTTCGGAGATTGCCAAGTTCTTGACGAACCGTTTGGCATCGCGACAGAACCACAATGTCAAGTACAAATGCTTGAAGATCATCAGCAAGACGTGTGTGTCTCCCTACCTGAAGGGACAGTTCAAGCGAAGTCTGGCGCAAGACCCCAACGCCATGACGGCTATTAAGGAAGCCTTGCAGTTCCGTGGACCTCCAGATCCTGTCCGTGGGGATGAGCCGTACGAACGAGTACGAGTAGCGGCCAAGGAGGCCTTGGATGCTGTGTACAGTGACACTCCCGTGGATGCTGCTCCTTCCACTTCCTACGCTTCCGTGTCGAGTTCCTATGCTCCCAATCCCCATGCCTCGTCTGGTGGATACAATCCCTCCAGTGCTGCTGGGGGTGGCGGTGGCGGTGGTGCCCGTCGCATGGATGGAATTGGTAATCCCATGTTTTCTGATCCTCGCATGGCCGGTGGTCCTGGAGGAATGGGTCCAGGTGGAATTGGTAACATGACCATTAAGGATGTTGTCAATGAAGCCAAAGATACCGTCATTGGCATGATTCGTGATCCTTTGGCTAGAAATACCAATGTTCACGTTCACTCTGGTTCGATGCCTCGTCCTGGTGGTGCTTATGGAGGTCCTTCTCCGGTACGTTTGTGTTTTGCTTTCTGGTAGTGTTGGTTGCGTGTACTTGTGTGTGTGTGAACGTGCTCACATCGCTTGTACCGTCGTTCCTCTGTAGTACTCCAACCCACCTGGTCGCAACGAACTCATGCAACAGACAGGTGGACAATGGACCATGGCTTCCAACCGTGGACCTGCTGCCGTGGCTCCTCCTCCCAATTATGCTAATGATTCCGCCTATTACAAGTCGCGAGAAAACAACAACGCCTATGCCTGGGCGCAAAAGGGTGCCGGTGCGCCTGGCGGTGTCGGTGGAAGTTGGGCTACGGCAGCAGCAGCACCACCTGCTGCTCCTAGTATTGCATCCCAAGCGCGTCAACCTTATGAACAGCATCATCAAGCGACTCCTTCTATTACTGTGACGCCAACTCCTGGTGCTGCTGCTCCTTCCGCCTATTCTTCCCAAGGAGGTGGAGCCGTGGCCGATGGTTCCTATGAAAAACAGTTGATTATGGAATTGTGTCCTCCCGGTGGAATGAAGGCCGAGCCACCTCCAGACAAGCTCAATCAATTTTGCCGATCCGTCCCCAACCTCAACCCTGATTTGGTCTGTCCCACTCTGTTGGATTGTCTAGAAGAAGGACAACCCTGGATTATCCGTGCCAAGGCACTTTGGGTCATTGAAGCCTGTATCAAATACGGACAACGTCCTGGTGCTGCTTCCAACGCTTATGCCGACTTTTTCCATACCTGCAGTGGAGAAGTTGCTCCCTTGGCCAATCACAACCGAGCTCAAATTAGGGATCCTGCCAAGCGTGTCTTGAATCTACTGGGTGTTGCTACTCCCGCTGCAGGGACTGTCCCTGTCGCTGCTGCGGCACCCATGGGGGCTCCTCCTGCGGTGGCCGCGGCACCTGTTGCTGCCATGCCCAACCTCCTTGATTTTGATGAACCGGAACCAGAGCAACCACCGGCACCCCCTTCGGCTCCTCCACCTGCTGCTCCTCCTGCTCCCGTGGATACTGGTGCTTCTCTTTTTGGAGGTCTCAATGTCTCGTCTCCTGTCGCTGGTGGTGCCCCTCCCTCTCAGCCTCCTCCTCCACCACCAGCTGCCGCGGCGGCGGCCCCTTCGGCTCCTCCACCACCTCCTTCTAGTGGAAACTTGTTGGGTGACTTTTTGTCAGATGCCGCTCCGGCTCCTGCTGTTGACAACAACTCCTTGTTTGGTGACATGTCTGTCAAGGAATCTCCTGCTCCCGCGCTTACTGCTTCCGATGCCTCCGTCGATCAAGCTGCTTCCATGTTTGGAGATCTCATGGTCAAGAGTCCTGCTGCTGCCGAAACACCCAAGGACGCTGCTCCCGCTCCCGCGGCTGGATCTGCCTTTGGATTCATCAATGACTCTGCTCCCAAAAAGGAGGCACCCGTCGCTCCGGCTCCTCCTAGTGCTGCATCCCGCGCTTCCTTTGACCCTCTACAAAACATGACTCCCAACACGGCCCAAAAGATGATGCAAGTATCACCCGAACAAATGCAAGCCATGTATTACCAACAAATGTTGATGCAACAACAAATGCAAATGGCTCAAATGATGGCCATGCAACAACAGCAACGAAGTGGTGCTGGTGGCGCCAGAATGATGATGCCAACACCCATGCCCGGTGTCATGCAAGGGGCTGGGGGTGCCAACCGAGCATCCATGGCCTTTAGCAATCAACCGGTGCGACAAGAGGATAAGCAATTCAACTTTATTCAAGATGCTGTCAGTAAGGAAAAGAAGAAGTAAACACAGAAAACGCATATAGTATGAGAAGTAATGATAATGGTAATAGTATGGATGGTAGATAATGGTGAGAGTGGTAGATAGTGATCCAGATAGCATAAAAGCCTACGGTGAAACATTGGTAGATCTTGGATTGCCAGTAAATAATATCATTGGCTACTATCATTCATATATATTCAATACTACGTTTCTCATTCATTCAATCCTTTCCAGAAGCCATCAAGCTCTCATTCCCAATCATAATGTTACTATACCTGGGAGGAGCAGTCTTGGAAAATACATGCATTGGTCTTGTTGTTGTTTGCGAGATCGCTTTTGTGAGACGGTCGTGCCGTTCTAAATCTCGACGGCACCGTCACTCCCATCATCATTGCTAGCAGGCAAAGTCACCTTGCAGATCTCAACGGAATGGAATACAGCAAATGGACCATCACGCAAGGCCTCACACAACATGGTATTGGCAAACGACTCCAATGCTTGTTGGTTCACTTCATCGCCTACCACCACCTCGAGATTACGACCATAGTAGTCATTGTAGTAGTCGTCGTCATTCTTGCAGAATTGGCAGTGGTAGTTGCTAAAATGAGAGGATCCAGAATAATAATCATTCATGTTGTCACCGTAGTAACCATACTTGCTGAGGAACGAATCATCGCGATACGTGGGACGGTTGGTCGGGGCTTGAGTGGGTGCGGCCGGAGCCCGAGTGGGCGCAACGGTAGGAGCCACAGTAGGAGAAGTGGTTGGAGCCTGAGTGGGTGAATCTGTCATCTTCTTGATGCCTTCAACGATGATGATTGGGGCCACTTGATCGGTAACATCGGTAAGGGCAGAGATCGAAGGCTTCTTGCGCCGCCAAAACAACAAGGAACGAGAGTCTTGTTCCGCCTCACGCAACATCTCGTCTTCCTCCTCCAAAGCGCGGGCATCAGTGGCCACCTCGCCTTCACTTCCATCTTGACCTTGCAAGATGGAATCAGCAGCCACATCCAACGATTGCAACACGTTGGAAACCAGGAACCCCAACTCATCCTCCGACAACTCCTCATCGACATGAACGTCCGACAAGGCAATCTTGGTACCTCCGAGTTCTTGAGGCATCAAACCTTCCAAGTCGTAGTCGTCCAAGGTCAACCACACGCGAGGAGTAGGACTCACAGGCTCTTCTTCCATCAAACGGGTAGAAGAACTGGCACGCAACATTTGTGCTTGAGCAAAGAAAAGTTGACCAAAGGCCATGGCAAGGATAGCAACAAAGGAGAGCTTCATGGTGAAGAATGAACAAATTGTTTAAACAGTGAGAGAGATAAGCTTGCAGATTGATGGAATCAATGTTTTGTGAGCTTGTTCTGCTATCGACTGAGAAAAGTTTTCGTTGCCATGATTTCAATTAAGTAACGTGTCATCCACTTCGTTTGTCGTTGGTTTGGTACAATGTTGTACGCCTTCAAGAGCGTTTTGGACGTTTCTTGGATGTTTCACGTAATATTGTAACGTTCAAATGAACATAATCAGGAGGAATATCGATCATAGATCATGGTTGATTGTCAGTCAGTTGTTGTGCTGTTGGCGAGAACCAGAAACAGAAATGGAAACGTTGCATGTAACAAAAACTCGCCAAGTGCCAAGCTAGTGCCAAGTTGAGATTGACATTGAGGGCATACGGACAGACAGAATTGGATCCTCGACCTTGCGTACTCGTAGATACTAACAATAGGTAAAGGTACATATACTATGTCGTGTTGAGCCAACCAGAATCTTCCAGAATCCAGATACTAACTGCAGGATGCACCTTTCGACCCGCGATAAGGATGATGATGTGAAGGGAGGAGTGCTTTGACTCGAGAAAGCACTACAATATTGAAACCGTTCCAACTCACACTTGCTTCCGTTGGGACATTTGGAAGTGGAACGTGCACATGTTGCACCCATATAGTTGTATCGTATTCTATCCTCCTACCTTCTTCGCATTTGCGAGCAAATCTCATTGGCTACTATCATTCTTATGTATTCAATACTACGTTTCTCATTCCTTTCCAGAGGCCATCAAGCTCTCATTCCCAATCATACTATACCTGGGAGGAGCAGTCTTGGAAAATACATGCATTGGTCTTGTTGTTGTTTGCGAGAACGTTTCTAAATCTCGACGGCACCGTCACTCTCGTCATCATCGCGAGCGTTAGGCAAAGTCAACTTGCAGGTCTCAACGGAATGGAACACAGCAAATGGACCATCGCGCAAAGCCTCACACAACACGGTATTGGCAAATGACTGCAATGCTTGTTGGTTCACTTCATCGCCTACCATCAGCTGGAGACTACGACCATAGTAGTCATTGTAGTAGTCGTCGTCATTCTTGCAGAATTGGCAGTGGTAGTTGCCAAAATGAGAGGATCCGGAATAATAATCGTTCATGTTGTCACCGTAGTAACCATACTTGCTGAGGAACGAATCATCACGATACGTGGGACGGTTGGTCGGGGCTTGAGTGGGTGCGACCGGGGACCGAGTGGGCGCAACGGTAGGAGCCAAAGTAGGAGAAGTGGTAGGAGCCTGAGTGGGTGAATCTGTCACCTTCTTGATGCCTTCAACGATGATGATTGGGGCCACTTGATCGGTAACATCGGTAAGGGCAGAGATCGAAGACTTCTTTCGCCGCCAAAACAACAAGGAACGAGAGCCCTGGTCCGCCTCATGCAACATCTCGTCTTCCTCCTCCAAAGCGCGGGCATCAGCGTCTACCTTATCTTCACCTCCATCTTGACCTCGCAAGATGGAATCAGCAGCCACATCCAACGATTGCAACACGTTGGAAACCAGGAATCCCAACTCGTCCTCCGACAACTCCTCGTCGACAGGAACGTCCGACAAGGCAATCTTGGTACCGCCGAGTTCTTGAGGCATCAAACCTTCCAAGCCGTAGTCGTCTAACGTCAACCACACGCGAGGGGTAGAACCCACAGGAGGCTTTTCTTCCATCAAACGGGTAGAAGAACTGGCACGCAACATTTGTGCTTGAGCAAAGAAAAGTTGACCAAAGGCCATGGCAAGGATAGCAACAAAGGAGAGCTTCATGGTGAAGAATGAACAAACTGTTTAGTGAGTAAAGTAGTCAAGCTTGCCGATTGATGGAATCAATGTTTTGTGAGCTTGTTCTGCTATCGACTGAGAAAAGTTTTCGTTGCCATGATTTCAATTGCGTAACGTGTCGACCAGCTTCGATCCTCGTTGCCTTGGTACAAATGTTGTACGCCTTCAAGAGCGTTTTGGACGTTTCTTGGATGTTTCACGTAATAGTATAACGTTCAAATGAACATAATCAGGAGGAATATCGATCATAGATCATGGTTGATTGTCAGTCAGTTGTTGTGCTGTTGGCGAGAACCAGAAACAGAAATGGAAACGCTGCATCTCCTCCCCAAGTAGAGGATTGGCATGTGAGGGCGTACGGACAGACCGAATTGGATCCTCGACCGTCACGACTGAAATTTTTATGATGCGCGAGTTTGTTGTGAAAGTACGTACTAGTAAGTAGTTATGGTCTTCGCATCAAGGAACATCGGAAGTACTCTAGTACATTGCCACGGTAGCCTCAGGACCCGTGATGACCCAGCTTAGGCAGCATAGATTCCCTAACAATAGTGATCGACACATTAACAACAAGAAGAATGTTAATCGAAAATGTTCACTGTATGTATTGAAGGCAATATCTGCGATTTTGTAACAATCCGCCGCATGCGATTGAACCGCCATCATTTCAAGTCATGAAGGTGATCAATTGTCGTCTTTCCGTCGGGAAACGGAGCAACAGGAGTCCCAAACAATATGAATCGAAGATCTTTGAAGGAGGATCATGCCCTGCTCAAGATTCATAGCAGGAGCTCACAAAATCATCGAACAGGTTGTTCAGAAAAATACAACTTGCTCCGCTTCTTACCACCGTGCTTAGATATACTGCCAACACAAGACAACGACTGATTCTACCATGGTACGGTTTCAACTCAACGCTTTGTTCCTCAGTGCTATCGCTGCTACCCACCAGTGGACCTGTGCGGTCGCTAGCGCTGCTGAAGGAGATCACCACCACCGAGCTGCCCTCCTTCGTGAGGACGCCCCTCTCGTCAAGCGTAAGCTGGCAACCAAGAGCACCAAAGCCCCTGTACCAACTGAACCAACTGAACCAACACCAACCAAGGCACCCAAATCCACCAAGGCACCAACTCCCAGCCCAACCATGTACTATTGCTCAGCGGACCACATTCTGTCCGTGCTCGGTACATACTCTGACCCTGTGGACTTGGCTACTGTTGGTTCCTCGCAGTACCTTGCTGCCCAATGGATCCTAGAGGACAACATTTGTCCTGATGCCGTCAACTTCAAGCAACGATACGCATTTGTTGTTGGGGTTTATGCTGGGCTAGCCGACCCATACTGGGTTGGGTACTACGTCGACGAGAGCAACTGGATCAATCATGAGACTCATGAATGTGAATGGAGCGAATGGAGCCCATGCAATGACAACCTGGAGCTTGATCTTGTGGATTATTGTAAGTTGAGATTTGCTGTACAACAGCGGAAAAGTGCTGTTGTTGTCGTGATGGCGCCCTAACAGCAACGTTCACCCTCTGCCTTCACAGGGAAAAAGGATATGACTGGAACCATTCCTACGGAGATTGGCTTGTTGACTGCTACAACATATTTGGACTATTCCAGCAACTCAGCTTTGCATGGTACCATTCCTACTGAACTAGCCCGCCTCACGTTGCTTGAGCAAGTTGACATGTACTACAACGATGAGGGCTCCCTCGGCACTCTTCCTGGCGAGGTCTTGGCCGGCTGGGCAGGTTCTCTGACCCATTTGGATTTGGACAGTGCTGGTTTGACCGGAACCATTCCAACAGAGATTGGTTTGTGTACCAACCTCGACACCCTCTACCTCGACGACAACGATTTCACTGGTGGAGTCCCGACCCAGATGGGTTCACTTGATTTGCTTGAAACTCTTTGGCTCTATGGCAACTCGCTCCTCACGGGTGCAGTTCCATCTGACCTCTGTGACACTTTGACCGATGCCCAAGTGGATTGTGCCGTGACTTGCTCTTGTGGGGCCGCCTGTTCATGCACCTGAGCACCATGGTTCAATATGGATACTCATAGTTTGCATTGGAGTGGTTGTTGCGGTTTGCGGTAGCACCGCTTGATCAACTCGACCAAAAGTAAGAAGATAAGAAAAGAAGGTTAGTGTGTGTACGTACTATGATTCCACATGCATACGGTTATTCATAGGTACGTCGGAGGTTAGACGTGAAACTGTTTCACGCTCAAACTACGGACACAACATGCTAGCATGTAGATGGATCTAAATCTGAAATTCACCCGCCCTATGCGACGAGGAATGTTACTAAGCGGTAGGTTAGAGCGTCGCTGATCGTTCAACTTGAGAGCAGATGCCACATGAAATGTCCAGTTAGGCAGAATCCGTCGGGAGTATAGTATCTGTTGGGATATCCTGAGTAGTTGGATTGTAGTTTTTGCTTACACTGCTCCATTGCCTTTCATACTGCAGATCGTGCTATGCTATAATTCTCAACCTGTGAATCTCCAAGGACAGTAATAAGGACATTCAGAGGCAACTTAGAGATGTTTCAGTTGCGAGGATATCCTTCCTTTGACGTTCGCCCAAGAATCCAGATCCTGATCGGTAGCGCAAAGGATACAACATAGGAACCATGTTCCAATGTCATTGACATCATGTCGTACACTTGGGACAGTTGCACAAGAACAAGTACTTTCTTTGGAGTTCTCGTTGCCGTTGATGTGTTGACTTCTTTCCCACGTTGGGTCCAACACCAATGTAACTGATCAGAATCTCCTCCCCCTTTTCTAAATCTCTCTTTGCCACCAAGTCCATGTGATGATCAACAAACTCTTGACTTCGAACTTCGGCATTGGGTTCACAGGAATGGTTGCATCGTGCTGTCAAGGGGAATATGGCACAAATCTCAGGCGCCACCTTTTCTTCAATCTCACGATCCATACCCCGTTCAATCTTATCATACCCCAGCGCTTGTGCTACAGCCAGCATGTTGGTTTTGTGTTCCTCCGAGTCGCGACCCATGGACTTTCGAACGGACGATTCATAGTAGGTCTTGAAGGGGGATTGTGTCCGCAATCCAAATCCGTTGCGACTCGCTTGTGCTGCCATTCGATGAAAGGTTTCAAGGGAAAGGATGGATTGCTCCTGTTCTGTCATTTCCAGTAGGTCTATACAGTATCGATAGAGTGGCTCCAAGGTGCAATGTCCATCCTCCCCTTGTATTCCCAACTCGAGGGCATCCATGTCCTCGGGAGAGCCACAAATGCCTTCCAGAAAGTGTCCGTCCAATGCATTCTTATCATGAGATCGAAGATAACCCAGGCAATGAACCAAAAAACGAGTTGCCAGAACTACTGGAGCTTGTACCAAAGTGCCATCCTTGTCCATGGTTTCGAGATAGTGCGATAGGGAGGCCATGCGACAGCAGCTACCGTATTCAGCCACAAAACACTTGTAGCAATACTGAGTACAAAAATAGGAGGAACAATCTTTGCATTGGACGCGACCATATCGATCCACATCTAGGTTGGATGGCAGTTCATAGGTTGAACTTTTTGAGTGTGATTGTGGAGGTTGGGTGGTGAAATCAATGGCTGGAACAGGCCACAACTCCTGTCGAGGTAACGTAGGCGATAGTTTGTCAGCCGATTCGAGGGATCGAAAGCAATAGTCACAAGCACGAATATTGGCCGGTGGTACTTGGACCGCAGCTGCCGCTCGTTCTGTATAAATGACAGTCCCTCTAGGAACATCCGTGGTGGTGATCAATCCATTGCCTCGATCAGGTCCCAAATCGATGACCCGTACAAATGGACGTTGCACTTTGCCATCAGGAGTACAATATCCAGAACACTTGTACGCAAACTGAAAAATAGCAGACGTTTCCTTGTCGGACGAGTCAATATCAGGAGGGAGTTGGTATTTATTAGGAAGAGATGGGAGCTTCTTTGGCGTGGCGGAAGGGAGGGGAGATATTCTATTGGTTCTACTATTACTATCAGGACGATCGACGTCTTCTTCTACCCAATTTCCATCGAACGAATCGATTCCTAGAATTTCCTTGAGCAACTCATCTTGCTCTTCACTCACACTGGTTGCTGCTGCTGCTGCTTCTGCTACCAGTTTAGTGTTCACTACAACCATTCCTTCTTCTCAAGCATCGGCAGAGGGTAAAGGTGGTTGCGTCGTTTTTTGCACGGAGTTGTGTTGCAGCTGTTGCTGTCGTCGCTTTTTATGCGAACTGGGCCTTGTGCTTACGTCATCTGGTCGACTGACGCACGTTCATTGCGGCCGTGGATCTTTTGCGAACAAACGGGAACTGCGCTATCCACGGACGTCAGTGCGTGATGGGTCGAGCGCCACTAACCTTAAAAGGCGGGTAGCTCTCTTCTTGAAATTCCTGGTTCTTCTGGAAGCGATTTTCGAACAGTCATTTGTTGCCATATTTTTGAAAGAACATCATATTGAGTGATACTACCTACTACACACCACAATGATTGCCATTTCCACATCCCCTTCTAGTGCAACTACCAGTCGAACTACGACTCCTTCTCCTACCCCTTCTAATAGTAGCAGTAGTGCAGCAGCTCCTATTACCACTGTGGTTGGAAAGCGCAAAAAGCACATTCCCAACAAGTTCTTGACCAAGACGTTCCACATGTTGGACCAGTGCTCTGATGACATTGCTGGGTGGTCTCATGGGGGTGAAAGCTTCACTATCTACGACACTGAGTTGTTTGCTAGTGAAGTCTTGCCCAAGTACTTCAACCATTCTAGGTTCTCTAGTTTCATCCGTCAGCTGAACTTTTATGGTTTCGCCAAGCAACGAAGTGACCCTGATCTTCAGACCCACACTACTGCCGTGCGATTTTCACACCCAAGTTTCCGAAGAGGTCATCCAGACCTTCTCAGCAAGATTCAACGAACTACTGCTGGAAAACCTCAACAGGAACAACAAGATCTCAATACTGAAGACGTCTCGTCTCTACAAGAGCAAGTTTCCTATTTGCAGAACAAGCTCTCCCAATTGGAACAATCTGTGGATCAACGAGTAGATGAGGCCACTCGTTCTATCGAAAAGGTGTGGTCTTCTCGCATTCAGAGTCTGGAACACTCATACGAGACGATACTCTCCACCCTGGTATCTCAGTATGCCACCAGAAACGTCGTCACAGCAACACCAGTTGTCTCAAAATCCTCTGTGGTTCATCCACCCTTGACGGGCCTTGCTGAACTCGCAGAGTACATTCGCTCCTCCCAAAGGACAGCTTAGATAGGAACTGGCGTCGACCTTGTTCTTCTTCTTGTGTACACAACATGTAAATAGTCCAAACTGTTTTATCAACGAGCCTCTTTGAATACATACATGTCTTACTACATCTACTATTTCAACTATTGTGCAAACACCACCACCACATCATCATGTTGTTGTTGCCATGCAAGAACGACGAGGACGACAACAGAGGCAAAGCACAACTACTTTCCATGTTGTATTACTACAACAACGCGCTACTACCATGTTGAGCAAAGCGGTTCCTGAGGGAATCTCTGGGAATCACTCGAAGGTTGCTGTTGTTGCACTTCCAGTCCATGTATAATAAGGTAAAAGCGCTCGGCTCTAGAACGTTTTTCGTTCCTGGGAGCGCTACCAACGAAAAACGTCGACGTATTCAGGCTCGCCTGGCGCATTTTAAAATCGGATGGATGGCCATACGAAATGACGTCACCGGTTCAGACCGGTAGTACGACAGACGAGCTAGGCAACAAACCCTTTGGCGCGGACTTTGGTTGGGTATTCCGATCGAGGGAGTCCTTTCAATTGAAAGAGTCGAGTGGCTCGTTCGGTCAATGTCCCTCCACATTTCAATTGGAGGAACATCAAAGCTCCTTTTAGCCGATCCATCCCCAGCGCCTCCAAGGCTTGCACAGAATCGAATGGGTTCAGGTCCAAATACTCCGGCACAACTGGAGTATTGGATGCTTTGTTGGTTTGGGTGACTTCAGTGTTGGCCGCAAGTGAGGGTTGTGAGGTAGACTTTGTATTTGGTTCCGTGACAACCTCCACGGCATCGGGAGATGAATTCTCGGTCGAAGGTTTCACTTCAATCACCAAATCTCCCACAGCAACGGCACTGGACTTGGGAAAGAACTTGCAGTCTGCTTCCTTGGTGTGCAAATGAAGTATCTCTCCTTGGTTGCACGAGAAGGCTGGGATCAACCCTTCTCTCAACTCATCACCCACAACAAAAGCTACTCCAGCATCGTTTCCGTTTACTGAGAAACTAATCTCACCTGTTTGCTTGTTGAACCAACAACCAAGACGATCACCCTCCTTCCACTCAATGTCAAACTTCTCCTCTTTGCCGTCATGGAATTTGAGTCCCCGTGAACCATCGACGGCAAAACTGAAGGCATCGTCCCCAACACCATCTCCCAAATCATTGTTGGGCTTAAAACACTCTTCACCCATCAAACTTGCCCAACCAATTTGAGATAGGCCACCCGTTTCTAGTGTAACTTCATAATACAAGATTGGTTGCCTAGATTCCACCTTGTCCAACATTAGGACAGCCGTCCCAAAGTCAGATTGCGATTGAAGCTTGACACCCGAGGCATTGGATGAGTCTTCGAGCACGAGATCTCCAGTAAGTGTAACCAAAGAGTTGGGATCTGCATCATCACTGGGGACATCAGCGGGCAAGCCTCTCTTGCGTTTGCGAGAAGAAGCGGCATTGGTAAGTCCCTCTCGGATAGCATCAGGAATAGAGCCTTGAATCTCCTCTGTCGTTGCCTCGGCCACATCCAAGTAATGTGTCATGGATTTTTTATAGGCTTCCTCCCGCTCCCTCTTCAACATCATCTCTTTTTCGGCTTCCTTACTGATTTGCTGAAATTGCCGCTTGATCTTTTGCGTCGCCTTTTTACTGACATCCGCCCAAGTCGGTGTCATCAAATGCCAATTGTAAATTCCAGATGGAGTCTTCCACAATTCATCATCAGGGACTTTCTCACCCGATTGCTCTCGGCGTTGCATATCTCTCCATTTGCGCAATTTGATTTCATCGTTGACATGTCGCAACCTCCGACCTTGTAGATCACGGCAGGCACCAAAGTCCGTCGTCAATTTGGCTCCAGCTTGTCTGGCCTGGCCTTTCAACAATGTACCGAAACCTCCTTTACCTCCTCGAATGCCACTCTTGACACGGACAGTGACAAAGGGGAGATCCCAACAGGTAATCTCAAGACATTGTGTGGGGAACTTGGAACGTTCCGACCAGTACTCCAGAAAGTCAACGGGATCCTGGATAGCCCATGAAAGCGAAGGTTGTTGTAGGACTGTTGTTTTGTTTTGGAATGAAACCAAAACTTGATGACTGGTTGACAACATGGTCATGGTGGTTTTTAGTGTGGTGCACGGCGTGTGGTGCTGGTTGCTGGTGTGAGTCCATGGTACAGCAAGTCGCTATACATATGTAAGTATACATAGATATAATGAGAGGTTTGTTGATTGACGTTCACAAAATGGCAACTTTGCAAGGTAAAAAAATGAGGAAACGAAGATACCAATCCCCGCCATCACATTGGTCCTTGTCTATTGTAAATAGCAGAAGCAGCATTTGCTTTGTGGTCTTGTACAGTATTAGTTCACGTCTCGCGTACAGTCGTCGCGGTGGCTACTACTACCTACTACCTAGCTTGACGACCGAAGAAGAATGTAACACAGACGGTGCACGAGTTGTGGTGGTGTATGCGAACAGTCATCCGACACAATTGATAAAAACGATGGAGATACGAACCTGGAGCGCGTCGAATCTGCCGCCCGTATCTCGTCGAAGTGGTGTTGTTGTTGCTCCTCCTGAGAACACCCAAGAGCTAACTAGTCACCTCTCATCATCTTGTTAACCTTCAAAAAACTTTCCAACATTCGACGACAGTGACGTCCAAGATCCAATCATCACTGTGGGAACTATAAATTTGCAGAAAATAGAAGTAAGGACTGCACAATCAAAAGGTTTGACACCACCAACAAGCGTTTACTACTGTCAGTATTATTAGTATTACACTCCCCTAGAGTGTTCTGGAGAAGTCTTTATCGCTGCCTTGGCACATCACTCGTATGACCTCCAATAGTGCGTACGTTGTGCTGCATCAGGCAAAATCCATTCTTTGGACTGATTCATCATCTTCTGTGTTGTTGGTAATTCAGAAGTCGTGGGCTGTCTTGCATATTATTATATCACATTAAATTTCTACTGTCACTCTGAAAATATAGACGGAGTACCGGATACATAGGCTAAGAAGTCAGTAAAGTCAGTAAAAGGTGTGATTGCAATGGCGGCTACAGAATACAGAAACAGAATGCTACAAAAGCTACATCAAGATGTCTGATCAAACATCGATTTAAGTATTCTGTCATTAGGGAAAGGTTCAACCCTCTTGTTGCATTTATCAGAATATCCAAATCACCGGTTCTCATTGTTGCAGTCGCGAAAAGGTTTAACCTCCCAGGTGGGAAAGGAGAGTGCTTCTCTATATTTCATCTTGGCAAATCGAACGGGGTTCAACAACGCCACAAATTACATCACCGTGCATCAACACAACATCTATCACACCACAAGCATCATGGACTCCAAAGCCCTCAACCGACGTTCTACCTTCACACTTTCAACACTCCAACTGACCACACTATTGCTTCCAAGGTCAAATATAGAAGAACATGTGCAACAAGAGGGAGATAAACTTCATGGCCAGAACCAGACAGGAAGGAAAACACCTCTCTTCGATCAGTCATGACCCCACCGTTTTGTTGCTGGAGATCATTGATGAGGCGTTGGAGCTAGTGTCCGATGGCATAGAGCCATGTCCTCACCACCAGCGAAATACTCTACATGGGTATATCGCAAATTTCTCGGTGAGAATGGATGTGGAGGAGGAGGACGACGACTGCAAGAAGTGAGACGATGTTCTTTTACCTTTTTGTTGATATTTTGCTGGATCTCGAGGACAACAAGCCAGCAGCAATCAGTTTTGACTTCAACATCGCTTCGTCATGTATTCGTACTACAAGAGTTAACTAATAGATACAATTGGACTTGAACCATAGATTACTACGCACATATAGCCAAATACTACACCAGAGGAGACGAGCTTCTTGCCTGGCGTTGGACCCGGTTGCTTACTGGCTGGGCAGGAGACCTCCTCCTCCTCTCGTCGCCAGAACTTCTTCCCCTCCATCGAACCCGAAGTTTCGCACCAGAAGATGTTCTTCACTGTTCAGCTAGCAGCCCAGTGCCACTGGAATGGAAGAAGGTTAGTATTGAAGAATTCCATGGCAGCCAGCACAACAGGAGCATGCAAACCTCAGAAAACATTCAGGAGTTTTGATGTAGCACTAGTTAAACTGAGCACCTCCTGGTGGTACCTTTCCTGTGCTACTAGTACAATATTGGCAGCAGCACTGAACAACACAGCAAACCGTTTGTTGGTGCCAAAATGAGAACTTCGCAATTCATGGAGGTACGGGGGCGGTAGTCTTCCTCGTATGGAGCAGGAGGATTATAAAGTAGTTTTTGGTTCTCCAATAAATTTATCAAGGGACTCCGTGATTGACAAGAAGTTTTCTGTTAGTACTAACACTAGCACCAGTAGGAGCTGTTCTTGTTGCTCCTGTTCTAGTAGTACAACTACTACTTCTCCTTACTACTACTACTACTACTACTACTACTACTACTACTACTACTACTACTAGTCGTCCTGCCACATATCATCCTCAAACAAGATGAGAGTTGGCACCACGTGTCTTCCCCCTTCAAACCTCCGTACAATGATCGAGCTGCTACTGATAGCAATGAAATGCGCCAGTACGGTACACATTAAACCCGATGCTGTGGTGGTGGAGGAAACGTGAAGAGTGTCGGGAAAAATTGTACCGTACTAACGTTAGTACTCACTATACATGGAACAGATGTCTGGTACCAATCATAGCTACGATAGTCTCCTCCTGCTGGCATTGTTCCCATTGGGATTCTCCGCAGTTCCAATATGGGTTAAGTATGTGAAGAACCAGGAGGGAACCCCGAAAACCCCGCCGGTTAAATTGTTGGTCCTACTTTAGCCTCCATTTTATGCCAAACGTGTCGTCAATCATCCACGTGGTCTCGAAATGGTCATAAGTGGCACTGCAAAAATGGCTCACGAGTACAGTTTTTGTTCGGTGTATTTAATAGTTCATTTCAAAAACGTCATTCTACACAATCGACAAAAGCATGGTGGTACTTATGACCCACCGGGTTAGATATTAGATGTGCCTTCGGTGCCAAATGCCTCACACAGGCGGCGTATGGAATAGAAAAATGTTAAGCTACTGGTGGTAGCGTCGGCAAATTCTCTGTTGGACACGCAGCACCTGCTCCTCCACACAATCCATCCACAGTTTACACCCCACAAACCCAATCCCCGAGACCACAATACATTCATCTGCAAACAACGCAAGCAACGTTACCATACCACAAGAATCACACAATGGTCGATCACAAGGCTCTCTTTCAACAAGTCAATGCTCAGAGGAGATCTCATCCTCTCAGCTCACTGAGAGTAAACACCTTTCAAGACTCCATCGACATGGCTGAGTTCCGATTTCAAGGAAAGCACCCAAGCGATCCTAATGTACTTTTGGGCATCATCGACGAAGCTCTTGCTATCCTTTCTGATGACAATGATACAGAGGATTCGCAATCGAAGCGGGCTTCAGAACAAAACCAAGGTTGCGAATGAGTGCAATTTTCGCTCAACTTTCTCCCCCCCCCATTCCAACTTTGTGCTATTTGATGACTGAAAATTTTGGCTCAATACCTTCATAGATTCGAGCTTTTTGATAGAAAGACGTAAACAACTAATTTTCTGTTTTGATTCAAAACTACATTGTCTTCCAGCCAGTGGAGGGATGGATCTCTGTTGCTACTAGAGGACCACTTTTGCCGGTTCGAAAGTACTTCTCACTAGTGAGTTCCAAGTGCGATGCATACGTTCGGTAGTTTCCAGGAGTTCTGTATCATGTGTCACTGGAATCGTTATCTAGCTGCCGGTAGTAGGTGCTGGTGCGGAAACTGTAGTCGAGCGGTACCGGAAAGTGGGAACAAGTGCAGTTTAGTACTCTTCTGCTACCCAAATGAGAACTTCGCCTTTTATTTCTGTGTTTACGTCGTTGACAACAAACTCCCAGTACTCAGATTTTAGGTTCATCAATATGTGCAATCGGGTCGTATACTACCATTAGTATAAAGTAGACTGTAGCATTCCTATCCATATGCTACTGTATTGGTCGGTGGTGAAAACTGCCAAAAAGAGGTAGTCGTCTATCCGAATTCCCGTTCCCTGTCTAATGTTGCAATCATGGAGAGTGCCATCAGAGGTGTCACAGAGCCCCTAGTCTCTAGTGCAGAGGTATCCTTGACAGATTGAGGTGACGGCGCCTCTCGTTCGTGATACTTCTCGATGCTTGTATAGGTCTCCGCCTGTGCTCCTTCTATTTCCTTGGGGTGTGGTGGTGGTGGTGGTTGGTAGAGTGAAGGAGTGGCAAGTTGACTTACTACAGTGGAAAGGAAGAGATAAGACTGTGACCATGAGGCCATGCGTTGTTGATAGTCTAACTCCATAGTTTCCATCATGCACTTGAGTTGTCTGTCTAACCGATCGGATAACTTGTGCATAGACTCGACGGCTTCCCCTATTTCATCGCGGACTGATTTGACTTCTCCCCGACAGGCGTCTTGGGCCTTTGTGATTCGTTGGATTCGATGGAGCAAATCAGGCTCGCCTCGACGGAAAAATTCATGTGCGAATCTCAAGGACTTGGTTCCCCTTCGGCTGGTGGTGCTGGTAGAAGTACCCGAACAACTACTTTCGCATCGAAGTTTTCGAAAGGAGTAAAAATTGAGTTGTCTTGCAAAACTTGGAAAATTGGAGTGCTTGAAGAACCTTGGAAGGACAGTCTGAAAGGAAAAAAGAACAGTCAGCAATGTGGCGTTTCCAAAGAAGAAGACTTATCGGATGTTTTCGTTCTTTACCTTGGCAAATGCGTCAACATCCTTGACGACAAAACTATCTCCTTGATCTGACCATGCCGCAATAGAAGGCTCACAGGTATCAATCATGTGATACGTTTCTACAAAAGAACGGATGTCCAAACTGTCAGATGATGATGTTACGGAGTACGGAATCCTTTGTGGTCACTTTTGAAATTCGCATTGTGACGGCGACAGAAGCGTACTTACTTGTCAAGAACTTGTTGAGTAACTCTTGCTTTTTAGCTTTGTTTGTGGAGGCGATATACCCGCCTTGTTTTCTGTCTTCATGGTCCATGATGATGGTCTGAAGTTGATTGGCACCTTGTTGGCGTTGGGGTGATTGTTGTTGCCGAGAAAGGTGTGTGGGTTCTTTGACTCAAGGAGTTCGGCTTTTTGACCGGGGTGCATTCAGAGCCAATCAATGGTCACCATGGATGTTCTGAGAAGAATTTGCATTAAATGTGTGGATATGACGATTTAAAAGAAAGATCAGGTGAGAAGTTCTGAATCTGCAGCTTCTC
>BLYE01000195.1:0-35191 GCA_016586335.1 Nitzschia putrida
CTTTTGCACCGACACTGACACAGTTTATTCATTCATTGACGCAACTGATGGCACAGTTATTTCAACCTACACTGGATTCAGCAGCACTCCAACTACAGATACGATCTATATCCCAGTCAATGGGTGTACCCTGTTGAGCAATGCTGGCTCTGCAGAAACAGGTGCGGAGTGTGATCACGCTGTTGCCAGTGTGAGCATCGCCGGTGGAGCTGTCCTCTTCGAGTTTGAGTATGACGATACCACCATGCAATTTGGATTGGGTTGTGCTGCTCTTGGGTGAAATTGGCTGAAAGCATCATAACATTAGGTTGTTTGTATGTGATGCTGTTGCACTATAATACCGTTAGTACTCAAATATACCCTGAAAATGGATGAAATCCGAGTCTTATACTGTAGTCTTCCACTAACATAACCATATCGTTCGTATGTAGTAAAAGACAGTGAGACTCAATCTTTGGTTGAAAAAGCTGGCATGTATTTGAGATATTCCAGTACTTTGCTGCTACCTACCAATACTACTAACTATCTACTAGTACTAGTAGATATCAATACCTTCTTCTCACTCCCTCCTAATTTTCGCCGACTTTGGGGTCACGGGGCTCTTGGTGGTAGTTGTTGGACTCTTGGTAGTCGTCGGGCTCTTGGCACTTTTGGTCGGGGCCATGGAAGGCGCCGAAGAAACAGACGGAGACATGGATGGGATCATAGAAGGAGCCGAAGAAACAGACGGGGACATGGATGGAACCATAGAAGGAGCCGTAGAGACAGACGGAGACATGGATGGAACCACAGAAGGAACCGAAGAAATAGAGGGAAACATGGATGGAACCATAGAAGGAGCCATGCTCACAGCAGGTCCGCTACCAGGCGTAATAACAATGTCCGAGACAAGAAAAGTGTCACCACTGAAAGTTTCTACCACAATCGTGGCAATGTTGCTTTCTGCACTCGAAAAGGATACTGTTCCAGATCCAGCAAAATCATTGTTCTGCTGATCGACCTGGTTGCCATCAAGGTCGAAAGCTGTCACAGTAATCCCGTCAAGATACACAGCCGATAATCCAAAGGAATACCCAGAAACTGAGGTAGGTGTTGTAGTACCAGGCTCAACAAAGGACATCTCAATGGATCCCGCATAAGAGGGCAGTCCAGTAATCATGGATGCCCCATAGTAGGGGAAAACGCTTGGAGGATTTGGGGATCCATCAAAAATGACCCCAGAGTCAATGTATTGGTCTGTGATGACCGTATTATCAGGATATAAACTGAAGTCGATGCTAATGGTATCACTCAAACCTCTCCTGGCGAATGTATTGAAAGGATTGTCCTCCTTACGGATACGTTGTTCTCTATCAGGCAATGCCAGTGCAGCGCTGACAACAAGCAAAAATCGGACGAAAAGCGATATTGCCATATTTGTGTGGCGGTTGTGCGTCAACGGATGTGTTCCTGTTGTTGCAGGCAAATGCAATCAAAAGGTACGGTTAGAACATGATAAGCAACCTCCACGATGGTTGGAAATTAAGAACTCACTTCTTGTAGCAGGGGAAGTCTTCGTACTTCGGGGCTTGACCAGAAGAAGAAGGAGGACGACGACGACGACAATTTATGACAGATAGAGCAAAAGAAAGGGTTTGGTTGCATTCTTCCCTCTCTTTGAGTTGACTTGTGCATGCTGGATCTGTAAAATCCTCTCTTCGAGAGGTAAAGGTTGGGTTTCACACAATTACTTATACACCGGTCTTGCGTTGTGAGTTGGGTGGTAGCGGCTTTCAAGTGAACATATCATGGTTTCGTTGGACGTTTGTAGATGTGTCTATGCAACACTGCCCAGACAGCCACGTACCGACATTGTCACCAAGATCTGAAGAATTGATCTTCAAGTGAACATGTCATGGTTTCGTTGGATATTTGTATATGCGTCTAAGAAACACTGCACAGGCAGCAGACAGAAACCTCCGACGTCGCCGCCGCCAACCAATGTTCAAGAAGAAGGTGGAAGATGAATGGTGTATGATGAATAATGATGAATGTGATAAAACAATAAATTTTCAAGGGAATAATGTCGCGAGCGACACAACCACTGTTCGACTCAACAGAATCCGTCACAAATTTGGTTCGACTCAACTGAATCAACACTTGGTTGAAGACCGATCTTCCCGCGGAGACCTCGTCCGGAGCGATCCCAGCGCTCACATTCAAGTGCAGTAGGAAACTACGTAGATTGTGTACGAGAGCAGCAACCATTGCTGTTCGAGTCTTCGCTCCATCGGCCAGGCCAAGAGCAGTACTCCCCGTTGTGGTTGTGGCTATTCTTGTGTATTTCACAGTGTGAGTGCATGTTGTTTTGGATCCAATTAGTGAATGTAGAATAGTTTGGGTTCAGGGCTGCAATGGATATCTTGGTTCGTTGGAAGGATTCTTGTCCAGAGCTCCCAGTAGCTACGGACCCTGTAGTTGCACCTTGCACTCTGGAACCGCTTTGTTGCTGCTTGTATTGCTTGTCTGTATATTCCCGACCATTTTGTGTTGGGAGATGATGATGGTTTTGCGATGTTTGGTTGTGCTTTTGTGTAATTGTTGAACACAACGATTTACTTCGTTGTTTGTATTACGTACACACACATACACACTACGGTATCGCCTATCTCACCCATTCCGTTTTTTTTCAACTCCTGTATTCGACCCACAACAACAACAACAACTACTACTACTACTTCTTCTACAACCACTTCTACTGCAGTACATCAACATGCCTTACCTAGATCCCACCTACCCCGTTGTCAAGGCGGACCCTTCCGTCGATGATGTCATCAAGAGTATTCGATTCAGCGACTACGTCGTTGCCGCTGGAACTCTTGCTGGAACCTACACGTACGGATACCTCTTGGGCAAGCCCGTCCGCGGGCCTACTGCCGTCATGTGCGCATCGGCTGGTTTCACCTTTGCCATGTTTTATACCATGCAGAATGTCCGAGGACGGCTGTTGGGATACCGCGAGAATGCCAAGGAAGTCAAGAAGTGGGGAGTTGCCGCTGAAGTTCCTCCTGCTGCTCCTATGGGAGACCGACGATTCCCTGGACGTTCCGAGCTCTTGACGAAAACTCCATTGAACTGGGACAACTATGATTAAATTCTAGGTTGGATGGAATGGATGAAATGGGTGGGTATGTCCATCCATCCACCCGTCATCCATTCATTCAATCTGAATCACTTACTATAAAGGAAAGGACGCACATGTCCTCTCTCATTACTAGTAGTAAAAGTAGTCGTTTCGATTAAGCTAGCTACGACTTTACTGGTAGGTTCTTGCTGTTGTTGTTTTTGCTGCTGATGCCATCACGTTGTGGTTGTGGTACCCTCGTATTGTTCTTGTCGGGAGTGCGGATTGTGCCGTTGCCTTTTGTCGCTGCTGCCCTCGTCGCGTCCACCATCAATCCGAACAGTTATTCGACGCCATTAAACTTTTGAATGTTTTCTACACCCGCAACCATCAATCTTACTGGTGGGGGAAGGGCTGGGGTAGTATAGATGATTCCCCCGCAGCTTCGTCCTTCACCACAACATTAGTAGCTATTTGTTGCTTCTCCATGATCCTCCTCCTCCTCGTCAAGCGTTGGGCGGGCTCTGCAGATCTAGGCCCAACTATATATGATACAACCAGGTTGTTGTCACGACAATCTACTACGAGTATTATTCTAACAAGAAAGTATCGATCGCAACATTCTTTGTCACCATCATCATCTGACGTACTAGTACCAACGTTGGTACTACTCAAAATGCAATCCCACATAATATGATGTCAAACATCATGATGATGGCTTAAAGGGTTTCTTCTGTAAGTTGCGTGAGTAGAATCGGATGGAGCGATCTTATGCTGGAGCTTCCAAGAAGGAGTACGTTAGTACGACTACTAGTAGTACTAAGAAAGTAGTGTCAGCGAGGATTAAAAGGGCTCAAAGATGGTGAAGAAGAAGATGATGATGATCCTGTTGTGACTTGCATGGGATTGATGGACTTGTTGTAGCGCCTCGGCAAGCACGTACTCGAAGTCATTATACTACCTGCGGTACCGGTAATGGCGCCGAACCACCCTAACCCTAACCCCCCCTTCGCAACCATCATGCAGCATCAAGAAGAGTTCCTTTTCAGATTGGTTTACTGTTGTCACTGTTAGTACTACTAGTACTGGTAGTAGTAGTACTAGTACTAGAGTACGTTATTACTAATAGAGGAAGTACTAGTACTACGGTAGCACTAACGTTAGTACTAACTTCTTTCTACTAGTACTAGTAAAAGAAAGTGGGAGTAGTGATCGTACAAACAAAATGATCGGTCTGTTAAGTAATGTTCATTAATTAATGCTCGTCGTTCTCGCCCCCAAGTCCCAGAAGCCTTCGCTCCGTCTCTGGGGGGATGTGTTGTAGTGGTGCGGTGATTTGAACTTCATCCTCTCTTCGACCTACTCACAAAATCAGAGAACACTTCACATCATCTGAAACACTCCATCACCAAACGCATCATCTCAAAGTAAGTTGCTCTGCCACATATACTTCTTGGAAATCTTTTCGACCTAACCACATCTTTCACGTTCTTTATGATTGTCCTGCTGCTGGTACTAAAAGAAGAATCTTTACTATGAAATACTTCCCAACTACCTCTTCGACTAGCTTCCTTCTTGTCCTCCTATTGGCCACCTCTCCTTTCGAAGCCATGGCAGGGAAATCCAAAGGCGGAGGTGGCAAGAAAGGCGGGCATGGGGGTGGCTCCTCCAAGAACACTACCAGTGCCCTTGCCGTTGACTTTGTCAACATCACTTGCGCCGATGACTACCTTTGCGCCAGAGGAGTTTACGTATGCCGCACAAGCTTCGACATGATCACAGCAGAAGAGACCTCCGATTACAAGTGCATTGATACTGACAAAGCTTGGTCCACTGATGTATGTGGGTGCTGTGGAGAGGACTGCCCTGAGTACCGCGCAGAGGTCGAGTTGTACTGCGATGCCTCTGTCGATTCCAGGAGGACCTTGCGTGGCCGTGCAGGTGCCGGTGGCAAGAAGAGCGGAGGCAGCAAGAGCAATGGAAAACGTCGCAGCACAGACGACAAGGTCTACCTGTGCCGCTCTCTGTATGACCCCTACACTGGTGAGACCACATCTGTGACAGTCATTGGCAAGAATGGCACTGCCCTAGAAGGCGACACCTGTGGATGTTGCGATGATGTTTGTCCCGATGATGTTGATAGCCAGTTTGAGGACCCAGGGTTGATTGATGCCACATGTGACGCCCCGATTGCCTGTAATATGACCAAGCACCATCACCATCACAACGACTATGACACGGTACTTGAGGAAGGACTGTATGTTTGCCGAACTTCCTACAACACTTTGACTGGGGAGGATTTCGAGAAGACGTTGTGTGTTGCCAGTAACAGTACGTACGAGACCGATGCATGTGGATGCTGCGGAGACTCATGCCCTGGAAGATGACGAAGTTACCATTGAGTGCACCGATGATGATGTATGTGAAGACAGCCATGGAAATGATGGAGTCTACGTCTGTCGCTCCATGTACAACCCCCAAACAGGAGTTGAGGCAACTTCCTCTGAGTGCATCTCTGCTGACCGCGCCCACACCACTGACACTTGTGGATGCTGCGATGATGCTTGCACCGAGAACTTCCGCTTCTAGCTAGTAGATAGATCGAAGATCCCCATTGATCGATTGTAGGAAATGCGTACTACTACCCACCATTGCATCTAAGAAGTACCACAAATTCAAGAATGAGTTAGTATGTTTGTAGTTAGGTTAGTAGTAGTACGAACGGTACCAGTGATCTATGAAGAAGAATGAGCGAGAGCCTGTGGTGTTTCGCTTGGACTTGGCAGGATGGACTACTATCAAGTACTCTACCAAAGCAAGAGTCAAAAGTACTGCTACTCTCCACCTCCCCCCCAGCGAAATGAACTTCTCCCGCGCAACTCTATGGATTCGTATCCAATCCCATGTGTTACTACTACTAGTGTTAGTACTAGTAAGTACTAACAGCGTGATGATGTTGTATGTGGATCGTCGAGGAGAGTTTGGATGCCTTTCCAGTTTGTTGCACTTTCAAAGGAGGAGGAGCTATACTTCGAATCACAGGGTACTAGTACATCTTAGGCTTACCACATCAAAGAGCCAGTATTCGCATTGATCGTGCCAACATACAGCGGATTTGTTAAGTAATCAAATCGCAGCCGGTCCCAAGTGACTTCGCTCGGGCTATGTGGATCAGTATAATAAGTGGAGTTTCCCTTTGCTTGTGACACGGAATCGTCAACGTTCCAATTTCAGAAAACAAAAGGATGCTCACAAAATAATCTCTACCAGGTAGGAATTCAATCAAAAGAGTCTTCTCACAAACAACCCAAGACCACCGTAAGTAAGTCAAGGAGGTTCTTTTTTTTGTTCTCTCCAGACATTGTCATACTTCTTTGAACACGATCTTACCATGTTTCTTTCATCGCTCCCACCATTTGATACACACTACTAGGACAAGACAACAAAGACCAACAAACACGATGTACTTCCAAACTAGCAGCATTCTCGTTCTCCTCTTGGCCGTCTCTCCAATTGGAGCCATGGCTGGAAAGTCCAAAGGCGGGAACAACAAGGGTGGACATGGAGGTGGCTCCAAGAACACCACCAGCGCTCTAGCTGTTGACTATGTCAACATCACTTGTGCCGACGACTACCACTGTGGACACGGAGTCTATGTCTGCCGCTCCAGCTTTGATGTGATCACAGCTGAGGAAACTTCGGACTACAAATGCATTGATACTGACAAGGCTTGGTCCACTGACGTTTGTGGATGCTGTGGCGAAGACTGCCCTGACTACCGCGAAGAGGTGGAGCTGTACTGCGACGCATCTGTCAATGATTCTAGAAGGACTTTGCGCGGAGGAGGTTCCAAGGGAGGAAACAAGAATGGAGGTCATTCCGCTGATAGCAAGGTCTACCTCTGCCGTTCGCTCTACGATCCTTACACTGGTGAGACCACCTCTGTGACTGTCATTGGCAAGAACGGCACTGCTTTGGATGGCGACACATGTGGATGCTGTGACGATGTATGCCCCGAGGATGGAGACAGCCAATTCGAGGACCCCGAGTTGGTGGATGCCACCTGTGATGCTCCTATTGCCTGCAACATGACCAAGAGCCACCACCACAAGGACGACGACGCCACTGTCGAGGAAGGATTGTACGTCTGCCGCACCTCCTACAACACTTTGACGGGCGAGGACTTTGAGAAGACATTGTGTGTTGCCAGCAACAGCACTTACGAGACTGATGCCTGTGGATGCTGTGGAGACTCTTGCCCTGGAGATGATGACGATGATGTCACCATTGAGTGCACTGACGAATATGTTTGCGAGGACAACCGCGGCAACGAAGGAGTTTACGTCTGCCGCACCATGTACAATCCTCAATCTGGAGAGGAGGTGACTTCTTCTGAATGCATCTCTGCGGACCGCGCCCTTTCCACTGACACTTGCGGATGCTGTGATGATGCCTGCACCGAGAACTTCCGCTTGTAACTGACGAGCGTTGATTCATGGAGCGTTCTTTCGTCCATAATACAATTACATGAAGAATAATGACTTGGGCATGTCGCCGCAACACCCGCATGCTATGAGCGGCAAAGTCCTGCATATACGATAAGATCTTCCAGGGAGTGTGGCTGTATAACCAAAATAGGTAGCAAAACTGTCTTGGATGCTCGTTGTTGCGTAACATTTGTATTGAAGTAAAGGAGAGTGTAAGCAAAGAATAGAAACGGAGGAGGCAAGAGTCCAAACGATGGGGTTCTATAGGAATAGTCTATGACACAGAAACACGCATATGATTGTCAGTACTTCATTTCCACAATGCATGAACCAAGAAGCCAAACAAGATCAGAGAATGTTCCATTGCAAACATACCTTATATTACTTAGATTCTTGGAATGAACCGTTCAAAATGCGCCCGAGCATTCTGAATATTGAGCAGTGTTGCTGCCGAAGGAACTCTTGGATCACTGACAATGACCATAATGTAGGTATTGGCGGTAAAGGCGTCAATAAAGGCAGAAAAACGAGAGTTCTGCACTTGCATACCTTGGAACTCCGAAGCAGCCTTCCCGCAACTCAGTTTGAATTGTTTGACAATGTTGGAAATCTTTTCGAAACGGTGGGCATCAAAGTGTGGGGTTCGACTGATAAAGCGACGGTCTGCGTGGTTGTTGGGAAGAAGTTCGACTTCTCCTGTAGGCACGATATCGGATGGAACTTCTTCCGAGAGCCGTTTCCTGGCGGGGGAAGTGGCAAGGTCATCGCCAAGAGCATTGAGACTGCCATTCAAATCGTTGGTGGAAGACCCAACACCTGTAAGAGGAGCAATATCTGCACCTGATTCTTGCGCCATGAGCATGGGAGAGGCCGGTGTGGTTCCTCCCTCATCAATGGCATCCTGCTGTTTAGCATGAGAAATGACCAAAAAGGTGGCTCGCTCAAACAGGACGACTTCCTCTGCATCACAAGTAGCACAGAACTTATCCAAATGCGTTTGCAACAATTGAAGATTGGGAATCAGATTGGTAACAATGCCAGACCAGGCCTTGTACAAGGTTTCATCCCAAATACTGGTTCCAAAACACTGAAAGTGCTCGACACCACAACTGAGACAAGATTCTTCAATGAGACGTTTGCGGTCTTGAAAGATGGCATCCCTATCTTCCAAAGCCACCAAATCCATTTTGTGTACCAAAATAAAGACTCTAGCATCCGGAGAGTTCTCTTCAATGGCTTCCAAGACACCACAAAAGTGATCGAAATCCTTTTCGGGTTGATCGGATTCAATATCAAAGACATAAATCAACAATTCGACACTACGAAAGATCGTCTCTCGATCTCTTTCAAAGTAAGATTCAAAGAAGGCATCTTGACCTCCACAATCCCACAAGTTCAAGACAAGATCTCCCAAGAATCGAACATGATGATGCTCGACATCGTGTGTGGGAGACAAGCGTGTTGTGTCGCGGGCCAAGTAGTTGGCAAAGATGATACTACGCATAGAAGTTTTGCCTGAATGGGCTTTGCCCATGAGAAGAACCTTTTTCTTGGCCATTGTGTTCCTGTTGTTGCTGTTGTTACTGTTTGCGTTGCTACTTTTGTTTCTGTTGCTACTGTTTGCGTTGTGTTGTTGCAGTTCAACAACTCTTTACTCCTTTCGTGCAACAGCAACAATAGGATACATGGCGTTATGTGCGTTGGCTGCGTCAGTAGTCATTTGAGTCAATATCGGACATCCTGACCCTACACGGACAGCATGGACATCTGTCAACGAGGCAAAGACGTCTACGAGTACTAATAACTAACATAACAGTAACTATTCTTTACAACAAGAGACTTCTTGAAAATGCCCATGTACATTGGGCCCCAAAGCAAGAAGCAAACAGGGAAGATCCATGGTGTAGGATTGATGGACACAACCAACAGCATTCACGAGACAGTCACCAGCCTTCCAAATCCTTTGTTGAGAATCATGAGACGATGTGACGTTGTTGGAATACAGGTTGTCTAGTGATGTTCCAGTTGGTGGTGGCAGTGGTGGCAGTGGAGCCGATACCAAAGAAAAGAAATGGGGATCCACCTGCTCTACTTCTTCATCTGTGGACGACGACGACGACGACAGTATGGATGATGAATCAGCAGCATTTTCCTTCCTGCATGGCCTCCGTACATGATAGCTCCCTTTCAATCGTTCTGTCAAATATTTCTTGCGACGATTCAATTCCGCAGGTGTCGGTGGAACAAAGACTCCTGGATGATGGGGCTGGTGGAGGCTGTGTTGCCCAAATGCATCGTATTCACGCGGAGCCAATTCTTGCCGTGATACAACTTCTCCGTCACAATGAGAAGTCGCATCCAAAATCACATGCTCATACAATTCCCCTACCAAAGGAATATCCAATTCAGCGGCAGGATGTACATGAATGGGAAAACTGGAATGAGGAGGAATCGCTACCAATTGCAATCGCAAGGGATATTGATTGGATTGACCTTGGGTCATCAATTCTTGTAGATCCTGATCGGGGAACACACGAGATAATATCTCATGCCACTGTGTATCCAAAGTTGATAAGGCTTGGATACTCGGCAGCAACAGCTCTTGTAGTAACTTTGGAGTGATTCGGTTGGTGCTGGGGGGAAAGTGTTTGTTGCTGTCGATGATGGTCGTTGTGGAGGACATTGTTTTCTGAATCCAATCCAGTAATCTTGTAGGATCTAACAAGTCACTTGGATTCACCGATATTCGTTGACGACTCGTACCTTCATCGCTATCCTTGTCTACTATAGAAGGAGGTTGGACCCAATATGCAGGACTTCGATGAGCACTGGAAAGTGTGGATAGCCAGGATTCCATCAAGGCTTTGCGACATGGATCCAACGCGGAAACATCCAAGTGTTCAATAGTGGATTCCGAAGCATCCGCCGAGGAAGCACTGAGAGCAAACAATGAGGTGGTCGTACTCGCAACGCCCTGACGCCGTTGTTGATGAAGAGGATATCGAATAGAGGGACGCCTTCTTGTTGCCGATGGAGAGTAAGGTGTTGTTATTGGTGGTGGTTGTTGTTGTGGTAAACCATGCGGCCGATGTTCGAATCCTGTCGACTTCAAGTTCAAACTAGATAACCAAGGAGATGAAAAGGCACTGCATCCTTGTGCTAGCAGTAGAAGTAGCCAAACCAAGGAATGCATTCAGAGGAGCACAGTACGGTACCGTACTCGTAGTGAGTGATGGTGTCTATGGTTGCTATGGTTGCTATGGCGTTGGGTGGTTGATGAGGACTGACGAACGTTAGCGGACAGTCCTATAGGACTCCGACTGTCCTTCCACCCGTCAAAGTTCGCGGTTCGCGCCAAAAAAAAATCAAGTGCACAAAACTTGGGTCTTCCTCTGTCATTTCATTTCCGACTCCATCGCAGCAAACCTACCTAGCTTTTTTGTCGTCCCAAAAGTAACCACTACAACACGCCCTTATTAACAACACCATGACCAGTCCTATTCAAGGTCAAGATGAGGTAAAGAAGACTTCATGGTTGGACACTCAAGAGTTTGCCATGGACGATGATGACGATGGAGAAGTAGATCCTGCCTTGTCTCCAAGTGTCGCCAAGTCTGGCATTGATTGGAGTTGTGGAGGAGCAGCTGAGAATCAGGACAATGATGACGATGGAACCACAGCTACACAAGAAACTGCTAGTACCACGCCTAGTACGCCACAAGCAAGTGGGGGTGGAAGCTCTACCGGCAGTCCAGTCAACAAAGATGACAACGAGGACGACGAGGACGACGAGGACGACGAGGACGACATGCATCTTGATCCCTCGGAACAAGAAGAGTCGGCGTCCTTGGGTGGTGAATCGCCATCTCCATTGTCCAAGGACAACAATGCCGCTGTTATGGATTCTCCTTCCGTTCATTCATCTCACAACGACAAGGAAGAAGAAGACGAAGAAAGTGCATCTTTGCATTTGTCTCCCGAGAAGGAACTCCAAGATGAGGATGACCATGTGGATGATGATGCTACCATGGACAAAACCAAGACAGATAGTGACAAGGAACGTGATGATACAGACAAGCCCACTCCAGCTACGGTTGCCACGGAATCTTCTTCTCCACAAGACGCCAACAACAGTCCTGCCGAGCCTACTCCCAATGATAAGGAAATTAACGAAATCAACGACAACAGTCCTGTCGAATCTCCAGGCATTCGTCGTTCCCGACGCTCTCGACGTCCTCGTCAATTGTTTGAGCCTGCAAACACATCCTCTACTCCTTCCCGTCAAACGCGCTCTGCCAAGTCGGGTCGTCAACCGTCTGCTCAGGCTCTGCTTCGCGCCACCGGTCAGCTCTTTCTCAAAGCCGATCGCAACGTGGTTACCGTCAAGGATATTTGCGAATCCCTCCAAGAACAGTTCCAGTGTGTCCTTCCCAAGGCATCGCGTAAGCGAGTCCGGGAGCATTTGACCGATTTGATTCGGGGTACCGTGGAAGCTCCCGACAGTCCTTCCGCTTCCGATACCGAAGAAACAAATGCAGAAGAGCCTGGGGGTGACAAGGATGACGACAACGAGGATCAGTCGGTAGCCTCTCAAGAAGAAGAAGGAGAAGAGGAGGAACAACCCGTCTCGGAAGCTTCGGATGAAGAAGATGCTGGCAAAAGAGCCAAGCGCAAGCGCAAAAGCAAGCGACAGGCGGCATCCGCCCAGCGAACGCGCCCCAACCGAAGAAAGGCTGCGCAAGCCGCTCGTCTGGTCCAAGCCGAACGCCTTCGAAAGAAGCGTATGGATGCTCTCAAAGTTCGGAATGAAGAGCTTCAGCTTCCTTCCAAGGAAGATCAAGAGAGAGCCGAGGCTATTTCCGCCAAATTTGACACCCAGACGGATGAACAACGTCTCCAACGATTGGAGGATCGATTGACGCTTTTGCAACTTTTGGATCAAACTCGATTGGCTACCATTCAAGCCTTGGAGGAAAAAATGGACGAGGAAGCACAAGAAGACCAAGAACTCCAAAAGGAGGCAACAGCTCAAGACGCCCTCCAAGCTGCCACGGCATATTTGGAGAGTAGCAGCAGTGAAGAAGAATCGTCCGATGAGGAGGAACTGGAAGTGGTAGGGGACCACCTTCCCATGAAGCCTCTTCCACAACGATCTGCTCCAGCGACTGTGGCCCTTGGGTTTCTCTCCAAGGTTCGCTCTCCCACCAAAAAGGCTACTACCTCCAAGGTTCCCCCCACATCTCCCAATTCCTTTCCCGCCAGCCCAACAAGAAACCGATCCACCTGGAAATCTTGGCTCAAGTCCAATCAACGCAAGCATGGAAACCTATGGCTTGCCCGCGAGTTGGGATATCAAGATGAAAAAGATCACATTCGGGATTGTCAGGCGGCTGCGGAGCAAAAGCGTACTCAAGTGCATCGTCGAGAAGCCGATCGCATTGCGGCCAATGAACGCAGTTTGTTGCGGCAGAGGATTTTGCAAGCCGATGAGGTGGTGGAAGATCCTGAGCAAGTCAAGAATGAAGAAGAAAAGGAAGATCCTACCAACGAGGACGAGGAGGACGAGGAGATGCAACTAGCAAAGGAAATTGGAGAGGCTCCTCCGCAAGCGACAGAAACTGTCAGTGATGCTTCTCCTCAAGACTCGGAAGAGACCCAAATTCCTACGCAGTCCTCTCAAACCATTCTCGGTTCCGACGATGAGGGCGGCGATTTCGCCGACACCGAAGAGGACGGAGACGATGATGGTGACCATGAAGATGTCGCCAAGCCACAAGATGGACACGCTGACGTCGCCCCAGCAACTCCTGTGGTCGAGACCAACGAGACTGAGCTGGAAGGGACTGGATTGGTGCCTGGTGGACAAACCACGGATAGCCAACCAACGGAGGGCTCTGAAGATACTGTGGTAGAGCCTACCGAGAAAGCCGAAGCTCCCGAAGCCCATGACGCCGAGGACGCTGAGGAAGCAGAAGCAACCTTTGACGAGGAAGAGTCAGAACCTCTTGGTTTGGAAACACAAGAGCCCAAGAAACCTCGCAATGCTGGTTGGCAAGAAATGTTGCGCAAGGAAGCTGAAAAACTCAAGAAGCAAAAGAGCAGGAAGCAAGGCCTAGTTGAAGACCAAGCCGAAGAAGAAGAGGAGGAAGAAGTGGCAGGGTTGGAAGATTTTGGTTTCTCTATCAAAAAGAAAAAGAATGACGATGATGAGGAAGACGCGGAAAACGATCAGCTGGATGAGGAGGACCTCGAACACGTTGTTGATGAACTGTCGGACGGAGAAGGAGATGAAGAGGCCGGGCAAGTTGCTCGCAAGAAGCAAGAACAAAGGGAAGAGAAGGAACGCCACAAGGAAATTATGCGCCGTATGCGTGAAGGTTACGATGGACGAAGGGGTGGAATCGCTGGTGGTGGTGTCGGTGCTCGTGGAATGCACCGCTTCGACCAACTCGTTGCCGCTGACAATAGAGAAGATGCGAAACGCCTTGGTCTTCTCAATGAAGATGAATTAGATAGTGACGACGAAAAGCCCAAGGATGCCAAGCCAGATGACGAGGATGATGAAGCAGCCTTTTTGGACAAGGTGCTCAAAGATAGGTTTCTGCATCGCAGCGATATCAATTTGGAGGAGAACTTTTCGGACGACGAAGAAGATAATGCAGAGGTCAAGCCCTTGGATGGAGGTCAAGATTCGGAAGCAGAGGAAGAGCGAACGCAGGAGCGCCTAGCCAAGCGTTTTGCAAAACGTGCCAGAATGCAACGTCTCGAAGAAGAGTTCAAGGACAGCGAAGAGTTTTCACGACAACGTTTGATCGATGAGGATGAGTCCATGCGACAGGAGCTAAGTCAAATGAAGGTACGTGATCTTGCAATATTGCTGAATGTGATGGAAGCATTGCAACTAACACATGCTATTATCCCGCCAGAATGGCCTTCTTCGAAGAAATACATCCACTTCTACCCGAAGCTCTATTTCCTCTATTGACGGGGCAAGTCGATTGGCGCGACAAAGTAGCATAGCGAGTTCCAATGGTGGTAGCACTTCGTTCACACGTGGAACTAGCAGTCTGTCCCTTGCCCTCCGTGCAAATCGCAAGAAGCAAACCAGAACAAGCTTCCTAGGAGGCCTCAAGGGGACAGAGGCATCGGGTGGTGCGGCGTTGATACACAAGACAGTTGCCTTGAGCCATGTTGTGTTCACGGCTACTAGCAGAGGGAGTGGATCTAATTCGGCTACCACCAGCAATAACGGCAAGCGCAAGAGCACGGACGTCACAGCTGGAGGCAGCCTTTTCAACAAGGTGGCCCGTAAAGGCACATAAAATTGACGGGTACCTGGTGTTAGGGCGGTTGATGAAACGCCGCTAATGTAGCTTTTTGTTTCCAGTTTGAGCGGTACTTGCTTGTCGTAGTCTCTGAAACAGGTTACTTTCTGCCAGACTTCGTTGAGAGATTACTATGTTGTTGTTTTGAAATTGAAGAAGGGTGTAGCAGCTTAGAATGAGTATGGGTGCTACAACGAACAGGCGGGCGTGCTAGCGATGTCGGCTGCCTCGGATGATGTCGTATAGCGACATTCACACTGGAAGATGTCGTGAGCGAGCTGCGACGGCACAACCACCACGAAAACATCATCACAAACCATCATCACAGGCTAGCAGGTACAACAAACAAATACTTGAATTCCAACTGGTGGGTGATGACAACGACAAAACCATGTACAACCCAGTAAAATCCATCTACAGTGTTCTCGTTGTAGTTCTGGTGATTTCGGCTTTCACCTACCTGCAAGGTGGTCTTTTGGTAGGGGATTTCCGACCTTTGGAGTCTGAACAAAGATTTGCTTCAACATTCGGTCCAAGTGGAAGAGACAAAAGTGAATCATGTCCTCCTCGTCTTGAATTGCTACATATTCCCAAAACAGGCGGTACAACCATCGAAGCTTCAGCGACAGAAAGTGCAAATATTGCTTGGGGTGCTTGTCATTTTCATTTGAACTATGGTACTAGGCCATGGGATATTTGCCCCATGCACTTACAAATCAACAAAACTCTCTGGCCAAGAAATAGTCAGTTCCATGGGGCTTGGCACTTCCCTCTCCAATACCTTGAGTTGAATGAGACAATGCAACGATTCCAACTTCCACAGAATCCCTATCATAACCTTCCCATAAACAGCACCAACATGTCGTTGGCTTCCACCACCTGTGATCCGCAAAAGCAGGAACTTCACTTTTTCGTCGTTGTACGTGATCCCTTTGATCGCGTTCTCAGTTTATACTACTATATCATGGCGTTGCGAAAATGGCCGATAAGCGAAATCATTGACCCCGAATGGGTCAATGAATGGATATACGACAAGCTCACCGAGTTTCAGGAGAAGGCACAGGAACCACCCAAAGATTGGAAGGCTGCAATGCTGGCTTGGATTCCTCAATCGGAATTTGTACACGATGGGAATGACACCAAGCGGGTACAGCATATACTCAAGTTTGAGAACTTGACATCTGAATTTCAAAGTCTGATGAAAGAGTATAACCTTCCCATTGAACTTTCGCACCAAAAGGAAAAATCGGGGGATGTCCCCTACGCAGATCGAATATCCAAATACAACCTTACCATGGACAATGTATTGTTAATTCAAGAAATCTATCGAGATGATTTCGATTTGGGAGGTTATGACCTGTTGGTTCTCACGAATGCATCCATGTCTGAAGATGAGGACGCCTCAACCCCAATGGACCACGCCACCAATATCACAATAGGGCTCGAACAAGAAAGTACATATGATAACCACAAGCAAAGCTCCGACGAACCTGTTTGAGGAATGGTAATCAAAGTCCATGTGGTTGTGTTGTCGGTTAGCATCAAGAAACGCGCAGACAAACCTGGACAGAAAAGGCCCTGTCCCGAGAGTTGCAACAGCAAGTAGAACCGGAGTAGTAGGAGGTACTTGCACAATTGACCCGATGGCTTGTGTATGCCTGTAACGAAGCATTGGAGAATCAGGTCCAAAAGTTGGGGAGTTGTCGAAATTTGACTCCACATTCTCGCAATGTCTCCTTGGCTTCTTTCAAGCCAGCGACGGCCTTTTGCTTTTCGGTTGCATCTTTGATGAGGTGTTGATGAAATTCTACCACAAGCGTGGCGTTGTTTCCGTATCTAACATAGTCACACAACACCCCAGAAGTCGCAGCTTCTTTCAAAACACCAAACTCGGCTCCTTCCACATCCATCTTGACCAAAAGTGAGCCACCGCCGCCGCCGCCTCCAGTGCGGCGAGCATTGTTACCTGGCATGGCGGTCTTGGCAATCAACGAGGACAACGTCATACCGACTACATTGGCTTGTACCACCGTCCCATTGTTTTGTTTGGAAGTGCGTCGAATATCAGGCATGCTTTGCAATACACTCGAGCCCCAAAAATGATGTTCCTCGGAATATTGATCAATAAAGAGTGTCGCGGGCCCATCGGTAGAAGAAACAATCGTATCAGTGTGTATATGTAAATGTTTCAACGGCCTCGGTTCCATTTGATTGACAAAGTCATTGAGACGTTGCAAGGAAGTTGTAAAGTAAGGATTGCCTTCCATTCCATAGACACAAACGGATTCCATTCCTGGTCCGGCAAAGAAGTCTTGAAGCATACGCAACAAGGACTGCCCTTGTCCACCGCTAGATACAATGTTAATGTTGTGTAGATCCTCCCCAACCACATTCAAATGCAATCGCGGAAACTCTTTGCTCATGCGCACTGCCTTGACTAGGGATGGATCTTTCTGAACAAACGGAAGACTGCAAACATCCAAGGAAGCATCGACTGCACATGCAATGGAATCTCCTCGATTGGTTCCCAAATCCATAAAGACATGGGAACAAGTGGGGTAGACAATAATATTGTTGTTGTTCATTTTGGTGATTGGAGCTTCCAAACCTTTGGGAAGAATGTCGGAACGAGGCAGCTGCATTTGCGAGAGAGCTTTCGCCTCTAATTCACGTTTGATGGACAGATGTTGTTCGGTAATGTTGCCTTGGACTGTATCCAGAAATGATGAACAAGAGGACAACAACTTGTTTTTCCATTGTCTCATGGCACGAATATTGGGATCATCCTGCAGCGCATTGTGGATGGTGGTAGTCGATACTTCGATATTGACAAAGTTGGGATTCGAGGCAATGTGAAAGATAGCTCCAAACACTAGAACCAACACCACTAGAAATCCAGGAGCAGTCGAAGATTTGTTTCTCTTGGTGACCGACACCATGAAGAGAGACCCGCCGGTTCCTAGTCACAATACCTCTGTAGCTAGGTACGAGTAGGTTTGGTTGTCTGATGGTGTTTGGTTGTTGGTGTTTATGTTGGTGTTCCTGTTTCCGGTTTCCGTTCCTGTTGATTCAGACGAATCCAAAAAGGCGAGGAGAGGATGTTGAAGTGAGATCACTTGTATGTCTGTCGCACGTCGTACCCATTAAGTTTGGTATTTTGTTCGCAATCATTTCTGCGTAGGTTCGCTACGTTGTCCTCCGTAGGCTTTAGCACGAAAGGAGGATAGAAGGATGTGATGGGAAGCGACAGGCCGACGAAATCCCCGACCATTGGAAAAAAGACGAACAAAATTCTTCCCATCACCACCACATCGACCAACAACGTCGTCAGTCGTTGGGTGGCTGGATGGCCTATAGGCTAAACACAACGTTACCATGTGGGCAGCTCGTTGCAATAATAGTCTTCTCAGTTCGAATGCTTGCTCAAGGGTAATCACAGGGGAATTAAAGAGGTTGGTACATGCTCCTATTCACCACAGTAGCACATCAGCATCTGCATCGGAATCAATACGAGTACTTCGGCCGTTGGCAGCGATGCATCAACCATCAACTTCTGCAACAACAACAACAACAACAACAACAACAACTAGAAGATACTTCGCTTCCGACAGACATCAACATTCCTATCCACCCGTGAGTGGCAACAACAGTCGATACATGTTGGTGGAACCTCCTGTGCGATCACGTCCCCTTCGTACCTTTCGAGGAGCTGCCAGATTACCTACTGTTCGAAAACCACCTGATACATCTGCCTCCATGATGAAACGATACTTGATGAAAGGCAACGTTGTGGAAGATGAGATTCCCTCCAAAGAACGAACAGGCACTTTTCCAGTTCAAGCAATTCATGTTGCTAGATCCATTGATTTGGCACAAGTCATTTCCAAAGTCTTTGCCATGAAGGGGCTCCGCAAAATGTTGGAACGTCTCAGTGTGGTGGTACAACTGCCACCGGAACCTCAAATGGAGGGAGCGGATGCTTCTTCCCAAGCACCTCGTTTTGTAGCTGTCTTTCGATACGGACCCGTCGTCTTTTTCAATGTCAGTCCACGAGAAACAGCAGACTTGGTGTGGCGGATCAAACAATGCAGCAAAGATCCCTCCTTGGCGGGCAACGAACGAAAAGAAACTTATTGTGTCCATGTACATCCCGAGCCCATGGAATTGGAAGAAGTGGTAACCGGAGAGCATTGTGTGGTGGAAGAATTGAATCTGAAATCCGTCGATGTCATTTCCAACATTTTGGCACAAAGTGTAGCGTTGGATACCTACAATGATGCCGTCGATGAACTCTTGGCGCAATTCGAAACCATTAACAACAAAGTCAAAGGGGAAGGCAGTCTATCGACTGTCGATCGAGATCAAATGTTCAAAGCGGTTGCACGGAACAATAGTATCTTTATTGAAATGATCAGCAAGGTGGGTTTGAAAGATCGATCCGATACGGCATGGAATCTCTCGCAATACGAACTGGTCCACGAAGATATGCGGGCTGAATTCGAGATTGATCAACGCTTTGAACATATAGAGTTCAAACTGAATTTGATTGAACAAAATGCCAAATTCTTTTTGGAAGTGTTGACACATAACAAGAGCAATATGCAAGAATGGATGATTATCGTCTTGATTGCCTTTGAAGCCGTCCTCATGTGTTTGGATATGAGTGGAGCCGGACCCGTCCTTTTTGAGAAACTTCACTTGCTGTACCAAAGTGGAACGTCTTCCTAATACCTTATTATTTGCTTAAAGTAAAATGGAAAACTTGTACAATTACGATCTACTGTCGTCTACCAGGTAATAGGTACTGTAGTTTTTTGTTTCACTCGATCGACCACCCGACGAGGTGGTGCTTTTTTGACACCTCGCCGATCCGTGTCGCAGTGTGACATCATCTCCTGTCACAGTAGTCTGCCACTCACCCGGGGGTGTTCTGAGTTGTCTCGAACTCCACCAATCCTAGAATCCGTCCCCGCAAAATCTGAATGCACAAATTTTTTCTCAACTTGTTCTGTTGCAAGTGAGACGCCTTTGTTCGTTCGGTATCCGATCCAACAGTACATATTCGTACCCATCCATTCCTTGTACATCCAACAACGATCAACGATCAACGATCAACGATTCAACATGGCCCCGAAAGAAGGATACTCAAGTCACAAACTCTTGAAAGAGTTGCATGAAGACAACATGTTCTTTGACAATTTGGTGGATATGATTCCTGCCAAGTTGTACATTGCGGGAAATTCGGGAGACGATTACAATCCCAAATACTACAAGGGAATGTCCAAGGAATCCAAGGAGGCTCGTCGCGCCTTGAGCAAACAAGCCAAGCGTGCCAAGTTGGACCCTTCCTTGGCGGAAACAACCACACAAGCCAAGAAGCGTTTGGACACTACCAGTACTCGTACTACGCCTACTACCGGTAGTACTTCCAAGCCTGCGCAACAACCACAAGCGGCTCTTCCCAAGCCTATTTCTCCCAATCCTGCCGTCGACGATTCCACCAAACCAGATGCTACTTCTGAGACTCCCCAATTCTCGTCTCGCATTGAAGAACTCCGTGCCAAGCTTCGAGCCAAATTGGCCGAGAAACGTGGACAACGCCCAGTGGATCCCAACGCTGTCAGCAAACGAGCCGCTCGTCGTGCCGAAAAGAAGAAACGGCAAGAACAAGCTCAAAAGCGCAAGGCTCACACCAAGGTCAACAACAACGAATCGACTGGGATCAAGATTGCTGCTTCTCTTTCATCCAGTGGAAAGGATGTGGATGCGGCTACGGATTTGGCGCAAATGGACTTTGGACGGTTGGCTGGATTGAACGCTACGTCCAGCAGCAACTACCAAAAGACCAACAAGTCCCTTGCCAACATGGGCAAGACCAAGAATCTGCAAAAGATGCTTGCCGATGCTGAATCCAAACGCCAACGTTTGGAAGAGCTCAAGCAATCCCAATCAGAGGAAGACAAGCAAAAGGCTGCCAATATGGAATGGGGAGATACACTCAAGGAAGCTTCGGGAGAACGTGTCAAGGATGATCCTACCAAACTCAAAAAGGCATTGAAGCGCCAAGCTGCCAAGAAGGCCAAGTCTGCCAAGGCCTGGAAGTCTCGAGTGGATCAAACCAAACAAAAGATGGACGAACGTCAAAAGATCCGTAACCACAACTTGGTCCAACGTAGACAAGGAGGAGCGGCTGGAGCCAACTTGAGCAAGAAGCGCATCGCCACCGAGGACGATGACAAGAAGGGTGGACGCAAGGGACGCGCTGGATTCGAAGGTCGCAAGCAAGAGTTTTTGAACGACAAGAAGAAGACCAATCAATAAAGCCTAATTCTAATACTAGTACATGGTGGTATCATTGGTCTGATAGTTACAATATGCCTGATAGCACGACCAGTGAAGACATAATGGAAGACCATCGGTGCTAATAGAATCGCAGCGTGTGCTGTTCTAGCTATCCTAGTCGGAATTGTTGGGCTTGCAATCCGCACCTGCTCCCAAAGCCGCACCAGCAACCGTCGAACTTGCTACCACGCTACTGGAACAGAGCGCTCCCGTGGCACCGAGACTTTGACAAATCGCAAAGGCACTTCCCGAAGCTGTAGCTGCACCTTGCAAGCCTGCAGCGACACTACCGGCAGCAACACCAGCGGTACCAAAGCCAGCGGCGGATAGCACGCCAGCTCCCGCCAGAGGGCAAACAACACCCAAGATCGGGAGCCGTTGCCAGCAGCTTGCTTCGTTTTTAGCGTCGAATCCTACCAGCACTACTAGTACTAGTACTAGTACGTTTTAGTTTTTGGTGTACCTTATGCAGAAGATTTGGATTGGACGAGGGAAATTTTCGCGGAACTCCTTGTTGGTACTGTATTCGTATTGATTGGGTTGCAATACATTGACCTAGACTCTAGTACCTAGATTACTACTGCTACAGTACAGTAGGTAGAGTCACGAAAGGTAAAAAGTTTAGCAATCATTTTCTGTCCTCTATAGTTGTCTGTCCATCGTCAGACGACTAGATGTACCAGGTAGTGTACCACCACACGATGCTACAAACAACAACAACTACTACTACTACTACAATAACAGCAACAAGATGTAATTCCCAATTGATCCAATCACTATTGTTCTTTTTTTGCTAATTAGTAATAATAGTGTTTACCTGCGCCCGAATCGAGGAGGAACACGGTTGCGGCGCTCAGTTCGGGATCGACCACGAACGACACGTTGATGGACGGCAGCCTCCACGCAATAAAACATTTTCAAGTACAATTTGGGCAATTGGTATTCTTGGTAGGCAGAAGCCTCCTTGATATCTCGGAGGGAGGAAGCATCGACAATGTTGCGGACAATGAAGCGCTTGATGGCCTTGTCCTTGGGGATGGCCTTTCCTGTGGAGACACAGCGAACACGCTTGACGTGTCCGCGTCCGTGCTTGTTGCGTCCGTGGTTTCGCCTCTTGACCGTCATCTTGTCTGTATCTGCAATAGTATTAGTAGTAGTTGATGATGGTGTTTGTTGAGCAAGTGAAAAAGGAGGGAAAAAGAGAGTGTGAGAGGCTGATGGTAAGCAATGAAAAGGAATGATATTGTGATATATGCATGACAGGTATTGAATGGGGAGGAATGAAAAGAGAGAGACAAGAATTGCTTGTAGTGTGATGAACTCTACCAGCCAAGGCAGCAGGCAGCAGGCAGCAGCAACATTGCCTTGGAGGATACAAAGAAGTGGTTGTTGTCAATGTTGTTTGCCATGTTGGAGGTAGGTTGTTTGATGGCGATGATGAAGTTGTTGACGTTGCGTTTGTTACTGATGTTGTTGTCATGAATGCAAACAAGGTACCCATTCACGGCAACAACCAGAAAGCAACAACCACCACCAGCATCCCTCCAATCAACAACATTACCACCACCAACACGGCAAGCATTCCTACTGCCTCTACTCATCTACAGTCCTGTTGTATCTGTCTCTCTCTATCCCCATTCAACCAACCAACCACTTCATGCAACCATTTTCAACCACTAACATGGCCAACATGGTCAACTTCCAGAAACGTACCAACCGATTTACCCTGTGAGGAGGATCAACAACGTACGTGTATATCGTCTCGTCTCCCCTTGCTCGGCGCGGAACGAGGCCAAAGGGACGTCGCACGCACCGCAGGTTTTCTTGATGCATTTTAGTAGACAAGTAACTGAGGTAATGGGGGATATTCGAATTTTAATGGGGGTTTGGTATTGTGGGGGAGGGGAATACCATGTGTCACATGCGACAAACATCAAGATAATGATGATTGGGATCGAAAAAGATTCCCGAGAGTCTTTGGAGTCACGCATATCTAGGAGAACGACATGTAAGATTATGCCCTCATTTAGCCTGGATTCACTCTGCAGGAATTTGGTTCCAGTCGTTGCTCTTCTGCCCAAATCACAACAAAACAACGAACGAACCAACAAAACACTCTCTGGTCCGACGGCGACGGCGACGGCGACCGCGACGGCAACGGATTCGAAACCACAAAAGAAACAGCAGCAAGACAACAATAGTATACCATGGCAATGGAGGTCCTCCATACCAATGCCAATGGCAACATGATCAACAACAACAACAACAACGACATGATCATTGTCGAAGAAATCATTGAAGTTGTGAGTGACACGGAAGAAATTGTTGAATACATTATTGGATCCGACGAAGAAGATGGAGACGAATGGGAAGAGTACGTCGAAGAAATCATTGTCGAAGATGATGATGATGAGGATGATGACGATTCCGATAGTTATTGGGAAGAAGAAATCATTGATTCGGATGAGGACAACGAAGATGATGATAATGATGATTTGTTGTATGATCAAGAATTGCTCAAGGAATATGCCTTGAGGTACAGCAATGATGCGGAGGTTGGGTCATCGTCATCATCAGGTGGAGGAGGAGGTAATGGATTGGTATTGGTCGATTTTGAAAAGTTGGAAGCATTGCGATTGGAACTGCAAGGAGGAGAAACCGTTGTTGAGAATGCCACAACACATACCCCAAATGACACTGCAGGGCAAACTGACAACGGCGACGACGACGAACAACAACATCACCGACGAGGTCTCTTGCCGGGTGTCATGAAGGCTGTCGGTGCCTTTTTACATGCCAAAAACAAAACCAATCGAGTGTTGGTCCAACAACCGGATGGTTCCCTCAAGGTCACCAAAAAGAAGAAAGAGGCTGCTGCCGATCCAAACAGTGCTCCCAAGAAAAAGGTCAAAAAGAAAAAGGAATCCACGGGCGATGACTCGAAAAAGAAAAAAAAGAAAAAGAAAAGTGCTGATGGAAGCACTACCGGTAGTACTATTCGAAAGACTACCACCAAAGTGGTCAAGAAGAGGAAAAAGAAGAGTGTTACCAGTACGGCCACTTCGGAGACGGTTTCTTCGACTGTAACAGACGATGACGAAGGTATTGTGTTGGCTGAGCCACAACATATGGACGATCACAGTCCCAAGACACCCAAAACTCCAAAAAAGAAAAAGTCCCTGAAGACACCTGGGACGAGTACTAGCAAGAAAACCAAAAAGTTGAGCAAGGAAACCATGGCAACTCCGGCTCCTCCTAATCTGGAGGACGATGATGGTGGTGATAATGAAGACCCAAACAACAACAATAACGATCATGACAATACAGACAGTCCTGTTCTCCTATCGCCTGGAGGAACCTCGAAAAAGACCAAGAAATTGAGCAAGCAGCGTTCCTCTCGATCCTTGCGAGCCAGTAGCAGCAACAATAATGATGGGGATGACACCGTCGACGTTACATCTCCGGGAGGAACCGTTCGGAAATCCAAAAAGTTGAGCAAGGAACGATCTTCACGATCCTTACGTCCTGATGTGACAGACGATGCCGATAATTTGTTGAAATCTCCCAGTGGTTCTTCCTCCAAATCCAAGAAACTGAGCAAAGAACGGTCGTCACGATCCTTACGAGCAGGTGATGCGGACGACAATGACCTGTTGAAGTCTCCTAGCGGTAGCTCAAGGTCCAAAAAGTTGACCAAAGAACGATCGTCTCGTTCCCTACGCGCCGATGCAGCCGATGCCGCCAACGGCGAAGAAACCATGAAATCTCCCGGAACTCCACGACGATCCAAGAAACTCAGCAAGGAAAAGTCGGCTCGGTCCTTGGGACTTGTTGCCGATAACAAAGATGAACTACCACCTCGATCTCCAGGGACTCCTCGACGATCCAAAAAGACAAGCAAGGAAGTGATGAAACCTGTTCCCAATTTGGATGACGATGACGATGACGACGATGACAATAACAAAGACGATGATGCTATTGTCCAAAAGACGCCTCGACGATCCAAGAAACCATCCTCCAAGAACGCTCTCTTGTCTCCTTCTGGAGCCCCCCATCCCGATTTGGTTCTTTCTCCGACAGCAACAAGTAGCAGTGATAGCTTGACCAGTCCCAAATCAGCCACATCCTCTTCTCGACGCAAAGGATTAACCAAAAAGTTGAGTGCGCGCTTGGGCTTGGACGATAGCAATAATAGCAGTGACATGGTCATGACAAGTCCTTCGACCAAGAGTAAGAAAAAGTCGAAACGAGATCCCGAAGAGTAATACATACATACATCATGGAGATGTTGTTGGAGAGGAAGGATGGGTGCTTGTCACGGTACCGTACTCTACTACCGGTAGAGATTTCGGAAGCTACAGATGATTTGTATAGTAGTTAGTTAGTAGGTAACAAGTGGATGCATACTGTCATAGGCTGCCATAGCTCAAGAGAATTAAAAAATAGGATGCGTGTTTTATCACAGTTGCCCATTCCCTTGGCACCTTCTGGTAGCAAACAAACCCACATTGTATAACATTCTGCATATAGGCAATAACGACAAGATGATACAAGGCAAGGAAAAGCAATAGTCATATAGTAGTAGTAGTGGTAGAGGTAGTGGTAGTGTAGTATTGCAATCACATTTTTATTTTTGGTAGAGTGGCAGTGTGAAAAAGGAGTTTTACAAGGCATTCAATCGTGCTTGAATATCGGGAAGCGCATCTGCCAGAGCATCGGCTTCCTCTTGTTGCGGCAGCTTGGTAGGAGCCGTCAATCCCGACATCTTGGCATCCATCTCAATACCCAATTCAGCCAAGACTTGGTTGGTGACTTGCTCGGCCTCCTCTTCCACTTCTTCATTGTCAAAGGCATCGATCAATGCATCATCCATCATTTCTTGCTTAATAGACATCTTCTCATTCTCTCGTTGGAATTCTTGCATCATCTTGGTGACCTCCTTGGTATCCATGGCCTTGTTGGCCGATGCCATGGCTCCAGTGACATTGGCCATGGCACCAGCAGCCACCACTTGACTGGCCATGGTACTGGCATGCATACCGACGGCTCCAATGTGAGCCTTGGTACTCAAAATCTTTTCTTGTTGTTTGCGGATTTGCACCAATTGTTTGGACAGAGCTGTCAAGGCAGGGTCCTTGGCGTTGGTGGCTTTTTTAGCGCGGAGTTTCAGTTCTGCGGTGACTTGCTTTTCTTGTCGAGCCAATTCTCGCAATTCACGTTCCATTTCCCTTTGAGAAGACTGCGTTCATTAGTTCATTAGTTCAATATAGTAGTGGTTTAGAAGTGTGGGTGAGTACATTAGGGTGGTTAGGATTGTATCAACAATAATAACAGAAGTAAAAACATGCTATTGTAACGGGTCTTTTCACTCCTCGTAGTGTACTTACTCGAACTTCTCTCTTTGTGTCTCGCTTGGCTTGTTTCGCCTGTTCTTGTGCCGTTGGCTTTTTGGCAAAAAGACCCATCATGTTGTTGTTGTTGTTGTTTGTTTGTAAAAAAGGTGGTTACAACCACAAGAACAAGAACAAGCACAACGAACGACTAAAAGGAAGGAAGAAGTGAGTCAAGGGACGTTGTCCTCTTGTCGGCCCCGCGTTGTGTCGTCGTCGCCCCAGCAGAGGTTGGAATCGTGCTCTTCAAAAAGTCACGAATCAACCTGTTCCTTGGTAGGGTGATTGGGTATGAACCATAGGTATACGAATGATAGTGTATTGGTATGGTGGCATCCTTTGTATTCCTTGGGCAGAGTGCACGGTGCACCACTCCCAGTAGTCCTGGTCATAGTATCACGTGCTGCGCGTCGATGAAGACTCCACTCAGACTTCTTGATCCACGTAGGCACTTCCGCCCAAAAACAGGACCTTCAGTGCCTCTTTGTGTACAAAGAGTACCACAACGGAAGGGACTCCAACGCTCTTGAACTTGCAAGGTTCTGGATGGGTGTTCTGGCGTTCGGGATTAAGGTTCGGTTTGCTAATTGTAGGAATAAGGGGACAATGCACTCGTTGGTCTCACTTTTTAGAATCCAAAGCATTAGCAACAACAGCCAACCACACAAAAAACAATTCCATTTCATTGGAATTCATTCCCAGCTAACAAAACTACTGCAACAAAACCAACATGGTAGACACCAAGACCGTCGATACTACCGCAGATCACAGTGCATCTGTCGTTTCCGACATTGAGCATGGATTTTCCAAGCACCATGACATTACCCACGAAGAAGAGATTACTCTCATCAAGGCCCTTGCAGACCTGAAAAAGAGCGTCAACCCAGAACAACCTTCGGCCGCTCCTCTTGGACTCTTTGCCTTTGGTCTTTGCACATGTATATTACAACTTTCTCACAGCAAAATGATCGGATCGGACGCTGCCACCATGGCAGGAATCAACGGAGTCGTTGTTGGCTTTGGCATGTTCTATGGTGGTGTCTTGCAGCTGATAGCAGGCATGCACGAAGGACGCCGCAACTCAAGCTTCACCTACTGGGCCTTTATGGTATACGGATGCTTCTGGATGTCTCTATCCTTTGTTTCCGTTGTCCAATACTGGTCTCCCGAGCCAGCGGGTGTCGACCGCGACGCCATTGCCGCCATGTTGTTCCTATTTGGTGTTACCAGCGCCGCCTTCTGGGTATGCACATTCAAGGCTAACTTGACAGTGTGCATCTTGTTCGGTCTCTTGACCACAACATTCTTCCTTTTGTCTTTCGGAGAGTCTCGAGAAGACGTCGAAAAGGTGGGAGGATACTTTGCCTTGGCCACGGGAGGATTGGCCTTCTGGTTGGGATTTGTAGATCTTGTCAATATTACCTACGGGCCTACCATCCCCGTCGGCAAATTCAGCTGGAGCAAATAAAGAGTTATTTCGCTCCTCTGGCACAAATGATTTAGTACTAACGTATAAAATAGTTTAGAGCACAACAACATTACGATTGATTACGCCCTTCCAAATTCCTTGGTCCTAAGACGCTTTGTCGCTTTGTGTCGTGCTGATTGTACTAACGTTAGTAGTACGTGGATTCAGCCACAAAGATACTACTAGTACTAGCGATGGTGTTAACGACTCAGACTCCAAAGGCATGCTCACAAAACCACGCCTTCTTCGCCAAGACGAGATTGACTACCGGCAAGGCCATGCTTGCTACAATCCATCATCAACTTCACGAGTAGTACTGCAGTCGGTTCGTGCTTTTTCTCTCGTTGGATTTCCAATCATACTAACGTACTACTAGTAGTACTGTACTATGCACGAAACTACGGAATCGATTGCTCCTTGTTAGGTAAATAGTCATCCATTTGCTACGACTATAACAGCAACAGTAGGGTGGTACTCCTTCAGACAAGTTCCACAATAACAGGAGATAGCAAGGGTCTACCGAAACGATAGAGGTAGAGCCAATTCGTGTAGGGACAAGGTGTCATTGTGCCAAATCTAATGTCCTTTCGTAGTAGGTTGTTCCCAATACCACCATGCTCATTCCGTACAACCCACAGGGAAGCAACCAGGTGACGTCACCTAGACTTCCCGCCGTTTCTCACGGGAGCATCTTGCTCCCTCACATTTTCATCCGCAAGTAAGGTTTCACCACAGTAGTCCAAAGCAATTATATTGTTCACTTACTGTTGTTGCCTCAGTTTTGGAGTACATCGACCACAACCATGATCTTTTCCAGCACTCGCATACAGCCAGACTATGTAGAGTCCTAGTAACCATTGTCAAGAACAGTTACCATACTGTGGGTGCAGACATGGCATTGAAGAAAACTATGTTGTAGACCGCCATTTTCAGGAATCCTCTCGAGCACCTAAGCACGTCGAAGATGTCAACAAGGGCAGGAATGTTCCAAAAAATAGGTAGATGATGAGGATGATAAGGCGTTTGAATCGTCTTTCTAAAACATTCGCGGCAATACTTACGACACGAAGTATCTCCAACAATACATAATGTCCAGTTCGACTGCGATCATCTTCCCAACTTGTTGCTTGAATTCACCAAACCCCCCATCGTAATCCAGTATGCAAAGTGCGAATATCGAGATGTTTTGTATGGCTTGGAGCACAAATAATCAGAAATTCCAAAACGGTAGAGCTCTAATGGTAGGACCAGCAATCGCCGAATAGTATTATGCCAAAGTATTAATAATGATTCTGGTAACGACATATTGTGTTGAAGTACTTCAGATGTGAAGAAACCGCTTGAGGCATATTCCACAAGCATTCGGATGCCTTTCACCAGGTTAAGAAATCCTGGCTGAGAGTTGCGGGAAGAATAGCTCCCTGGTCATATATGTCAATGTGATCGTGACACCCAAAAACTATTGCCCTTGGGTATTCGTAGCACCCTTACGAACAACTACGACGTCGTGATAGCTTCCATCATCCTGAATGAAATCCCCCTTTTACAAGTACGTTTAGTCGGTCTCTGCTCACTGCAAACCACCACCACCACGGCATCGTCAATTGGCGGATAGGATTAGTACCTATACCATCTCCCATTTGTTTCTCCCTTCCTCTACAAGTACTACCGCTAGTACTGCTGTAACTGTGATTGTCCGCCATCAGCATCGTTGCAGAAGTCCCTTTCGCGAAACGCTCATAACTTTCGTATTCTAGGCACAGTCAAGTCAAGTTTCCTTCTTGTTCAAGGGCTGAAGCGGTAAGGAGAGTTGCAAGAATGACACTTCAAAACTCCCTCAACGATGATTCGATGAACACCACCATTTGTGTTGACGACGTTAGCCCTTCCAAGGCCTCCTCTTTGGATTTGGAACCTACTCCCTTCCCTGTCGATGAGAGTCCGAGTACTTCTGTCTCCAACTGCAAACATCCAGACAAAACGGATGAATCTTCCGAGTTGGAGATTACAACGTACATGTTTGCCAAACAGAACATTCATGATGTTCCCACCGAAGTCCTCAATAATATTGGTCCAAATGAACGAGAACAAGCCCTCTATGATCTTCATGGAGTTCCGGGATCCTTGGATGATTCACCCGATAGTATTGCCTCCAAACTTGCCGAGATGGATGCTGTGCTCGAGCAAATTCCTTCAGAGACCAAGGGCGCCCTCGAAGAGGCCATGCGACAGAATCAGTCTTATATCCATTCCTTACGAGAAGCCTTTCTTTGGGCGGAGACTTTGCAACCTGCCTTGGCCGCTCAACGCATGGTCCGGCATTTTGAAGCCAAACGACACTTGTTTGGTCCGGACAAGTTGGGTCAAGAACTTGGCTTTCAAGATCTGACACAGGAAGAGCAAGAAAGTTTTCGAGATGGATACGCCCAGTTTCTGCCCCAACGAGACCGGGCGGGGCGTGCCATTATGGTGTTGTATGGCAAGATGCAATTGAATTATCCTATGGAAATCACGGTATGTATCTATCCAGATTGATCGACGTTGTTGCCTTGGAAATGGGTGATTCAGACTGACCCGATTGTCGTGCCGATTTCTTTGCCATAGACCAAGCTCTTTTTCCTCATGAGCTGCATTTCTCTTGGAGATCCCGAAATCGTGAAGAAAGGAGTCATTTTTATCTACTACGGAGTCGGTCAAGATCGATTAAACGATACGACGGGGCTCATTCAAAGTATGACTTTCCTCCCCGTCCGCATCGTTGCCATTCACAAGTGTTACGATGACCATCCGTGCCACAAGTGTGCCGCACACGCTAGCTATACCATGATGGCTCAGTACTTGTGTCGATTCCAAACGCATTTTGGAACTCATCAAGAGTGTCAACACAATCTCCGAACCTTTGGAATTCCAATGGATGTCCTGCCAATTGACGCTGAGGGAAATTTGGACTGCACCCATCACCATCAATGGTTGGCTGCTATTGAACTCTTGGGATCTACGTCTCCAGCCTTATCCGATGCTGAAAAGTTGGCACCGGGGCCAATGGATATCATCATGGGTAGAGGACAACGAGGGATCAAGTCCGCAGGAAACCAAAAGCTCAAGCGTTTGTTGATCCAACATCATGAAGCATACGAAGCCGCCCCCCGGTTTGAAAAGCTGGTGGTGGCACAGATTGTGGTAAAGGAAATGGTGGAATCTGGGTCCAAGTTCTTGTCCCCGACCAAAGACAACAAGTGGGTGGAAGCAAGCGAAGATGCAATCCGCTCCAAGATTGCCCAAGACTTTCGAAACCTTCGTTTGACGAAGCGTCGGTGAGCCAGTAGGGGACATGATACGGGCATTGTTTCGGTGTTCACGCAACGGAAGAAGATCTTCCTGTTCTATGTTTTAATAGCTACATTGTTATAACGCTTACAATGATTTCTTTGGCCCACACGCGATGTGAAGTTTCAGTGGTGGCAGTACAATACGCGTATCCATCATGATTACCGAAAAAAACAACTTTACAAGAAACTTATCACTACCAGGTATCAACATACGCAGCAAAGTATAGTAGAAAACTAGTCAACATCCATCCATCTTTCCTTCCCCCTCTGGTGGACTCAGTTACCCCCATTCATATTAAGCTTGTCGACGAGGAGCCAAAACCGCAACGGGACGAGATATTTCAAAGAGATGCGAGCCATAGACATCCTTCAAGTTGGATGTGACGGCAGCAGGAGAGGATGCTTCGAACCGAGATGGCTTGGAAATATCTTGTGGGGTCGCTGGGCACTTGTCAGGAATACCAAAGCGTAGCAATGTGACGGCAACTGGATCGGCGCAGCTTTGGCGCTGGACGTGTTGATGGACAGGAGACATCAGGTTGGGTTGTGGAGTCATATTGAGCTCTCCAGCCAAACTATACACAGAAGACTGCTCACTATGGACACTGGCCTCGCGAGAAGTGTAGCTGACACTACTGGTTGTAGATATGTCCAAGGTGGAAGGCGAGCCCTCTAGGGTACTGGTGTCATCATTGTGTTGTTGGACATGTGCAGGCTTTGGCACAGACGCTGGCATTGGCTGGGCAGATACCCGAGGAGAACTTGGCTTTGGAACTCGGCGTCTTCGGCATTTGATGAGACGTCTGCGGACTCTGGCTGCCGAGGACTCGACGGTGGGTACATTGACATTGGCAGTACGAGTGGGGGAAGCACTGGAGGAAGGGTTGGGAAGGCGAATGGCGCCTCCATCCAACATTCGCAAGGGAGTGAATCCCTTTTCACCAAGCATGGGTCGGCGGGCAAGGGGAATCTTTCGAGTAGGTTCCGAGGCAGCTGCATTTGGAATTCGAAGTGCCAAACCCAAGGAAGTTTGTCTTCCCAAAGATGAAGAAGCTGGTGGCGTGGAGAAAGCAGGTACTGAATTGTTGGGTGTTGGAGACGACATCAGGGAAGGATTGCTATTGCTATTGCTGTCACTATTGGGGTTGGATTTCCATGCAGATAGAGAAGAAGATCGGATTTGAAAGCCATCATCGGAACGAGAAGGTTGTTGTCGATTTTCCTTGTCCAATTTGACTTTGACACTACAAATGACATGTGTCAGGAAAGAATGACTCCAAGGCGATCAAATTTCTGGTAAACAATTGACAAGGCATGTTTTGCTTACCTCATTGGTGCTTCTAGAGTTGGAAGAGTAGAGGAAGTCATGGAGGTTGCTCTGACAATGGATAAACTTGACAAATCAGGAGAAGGATGAGGATTTTCCCCGTTCATTTTGTGTCTCTAACGATTTTGTGTGGAAACGAAAAATAAAGATTGACTGAGATTGTGAAGTGATTGGAGTTCTCACGTGAGTTTTGGAGATTTGAAATAGAAAGGTGCACGGCTTTCGGCGATGAGCAACCAGAAGCTTGGTTGGAAAGATGAAACCTTGGGATGATAGTGGCGTTGGTGAGTGGAGCGTTTGTGCACTTGTGCTTCCTTTTTCTTGGGGTGTTGCCCAGCATACTGCATGTACACGAAGTCGTAGTACGCCTTAACTCACAAGGACGAACCACGACGCGCACTGCCGTCCCATCATGTTGTCTTCGTGTTAGGCGATTGTACAATGGGAAAGACGTTGATTGGCCTGTATTTTTAGGGATATACATGAATTTCACCTGACACACCCATGTCTGACTACAAATTTAGCCTGACTTGACAGCTATTTCTTTCAAACAACAACTTGTTGTCCCCCCCGCCCACCACCACCAACTGCTGCTCACACAATAATACCACGAAGATAGGAAACGGGAAGATGTGGGAAAACGATACTATTTTTTGGTGGTTTGTTGTTGTTGGGGGTTGGGTAGCATGAGGACAGTACGAGTGGGTGAAGAGTAGAACAACGATCGAGATCAGACTTCCCCATCTAAAACAACCATTTCTGATTACTGTTAGGCATTTGTTCTTTTATTCGGATATAGTCCATTCTACTACTACTCACAGTTTGACATGTTTCATCATCATACACTGCCGTACTACCTAGTAAATAATCTTTCTAATGCTACAACAATCGAAATAAGTTCCAACAAGAACATGAAAACGACAAGTATTGAGTATGGTACCGTTCTCGGGCTCCAACTCAGCGATAAAACCGGTAAAAGAGGACGTACGGGTGACAAAAATTACTACTGGCACTATAGAATAAGAAGTGACTCAAGGGGCAAGTAGGACACCCAAATATCTCCCCACTCCCCTCCTACTAACGTGTCAAAATTCGCTGGAACATGGATAATGTCCTGTGTCTCCGGCGGGCGACGGGTGGTGTCATCAAGACATCAAGACTACGAGTACGTACTGCACGGTGGTACGTACGGTACGGTACTGTAGTATGCATGCCTAAATAGTGAATGGTGCTTTCCGAGGACACTTCTTTGGAAGGAAAGCAACATTATTTTTGCCATCTACTGTTTATTCTCTTGGTGTGCCTATGCAGTGGGGGAGCAGTACTCTACTGCTTGTCCTCCTACAGCACTCGTACAACATACTCTTACTCGTGCCCGTAGATTCGCTCCCTTCCCTCCTGATGAATCTTCGCTGGGTATGAGGAGGGTCCGTTCTAGCAGTAGTACTAACGTACTAACTACTAACGTTAGTACGAACAGTGGCACAAGAACCTTCTTGTTGGGACTCTTGGGACCGTTGCGCACCTCACTTTTCCCTATGGTAAATTTCACGAACAATGAACTTTTTCATAGGAAATTTATACGAGTAACTACTCGCTAGTGGTTCCGTTGGACGTCCGTCGGACAGAGTTTATTCTATGTCGGATGGAGTTGGAACGCGTATGCCAAGCCATTTTTTCCCGGCCGGTGGCCCAAACGACCAGAAAAATGGCAACGGTTCCTCCCCATAGTTTCCATAATAGGCACGAAGAAGGAAGGAAGGATTCTTGTTCTTGTTGTGCCTTCTTGAAACCCTGTCATCGCCGCCCAAGGGGTTGCTATAATCGTCGACCAAGGTAGGCGTGTCAAGACTACCTACTCTTGTGGACCAGAAGCAGCAGCAGCAACAACAACACGCGAACCTTCTGACCAACATATAATCGACACGAAGAAAGACAATGATCAATCTACGAGACGTGGTGAGAGGATCCAGCTCCAGCAATGAGAGTTGGGCAGACTTCCATCGAAAGTACCATTCCAACTCGTTCCGATATTCGGCTTACAATCACAAGGCAGTCCAAAAGGAACGCCGAGTGACTGCTAGTGGACCTCTTCCTAGTCCTTCGAATGGTGGAATGATGAAGCGGATAATGAAGCGATCTCCGTCGAGCCGAAGGAGTTTATGATGGCCTGTCTTCCATCCATCAGTAGAATGAAATACACATGATCCGTGCATGTGCCTGTACGTATTTGTTGCCTCGCTGCTATACAGAGGCAACTGTTTCTTTTTTGCAGGGATGAGATTTGTACATGTCCGGTGTTACCCTTTGCCATGGATGGAACCGGTCCTGTTTGTGAACGGACCGGACCGTTCCACCATGGGCATCGCCTTGATCTATCCCTGGAAAAATTCCTGTCAATACTGCTTTACTGTCATCGT
>BLYE01000196.1:0-39376 GCA_016586335.1 Nitzschia putrida
ATACAAATTTCATTGCTACTTCATCGGAAGAAGAGGATTTGTTCGCAGGATTGCAACCGCATTTGGATGCTGTTTCGGATCGCAGTCGTCCGACGCGAAAAAGTATTTTTCATCGGTTTCCACAGTTATGCGGACCCAGCGTGTTTGGACGTATTTCGTTTCCACTTTTACTTGTGCTGCAGCATTATGCACTCCAGGTCCAGATGCATCCGCCATGCATTCATTATTCTCTAGTTTGTGTGCACTGTGATGAAAAGTTTGATTTCAGGAACTCACTCGCACCGGAAAAGGGGGTACATCATGCCCTCGTTCAAATGAGCCAAGATTTTGTGGTGAATCACTTGAGTTCGTGTGGACATACTCCCGCTTGGGTTGTAAAAACGTTCCAGCGAAAGCTTGATTCGTTTTCTTCCACTAACTGGTTAAGTTTCCTCAAGCGCATTCATAAGGATTCCTATTCCTTGATGCAAGAAGAAAGATCGAAAGCAAGCGCGGCAAGCGATACAATGACTTGTCAGCGACACCCTTGGGAGATGGACTGTTTCCGGCTGGGTGTGCAGGATGATCCCACACGAAATCTTGATTTACCAAATTGGGTGCAGCAGATAAACCCCGAGACAAGTACCGCTTGTCCTCTTCTTTCGGAAGATGAGGCCAATTTTATCATTTTTGGAAACGACCTCTATAGAGAGGCACCTGGAAACCAGTGGTTTCGTGCTCTTATCTTGAAGGTGCGTCACGAATATTTGAAACTTCCTACACCGGAAGAAAGGGAAGTGGCGGTGACTGAACTATTAGAGTACATTATGGCCTCTGGTCCAGGGTCACCGAATATGCCCATGGTCCGATGGACGGCAGAGGAAGATCCCAAGTTTGTTCCTCTATCCGAAGAGGAATGCATGCGAATTCTGCAGCAAACAATGGAACGGGGTTTTCCTGAATTGTTCCGCCCGGTCAGCAATCCCTCAAATGAGTCTCGTGTGGTGGAGGTCGAAGCAGTCCCAATGTTTGGTGTTGTGAATGATGTGGTCCGGTGGGAAACTGGATCAGAGAGGATACTGTTGAGGCGGTCACATGTGGAAGAATCACGGTCTGAATGGTCCAAAAACCCCAACGCAACTCCCAAGGACATCGCAAAAGCAGTGGAGGACATGTTTGGTGAATCATGTCCTGCTGTACAAACGCAACAGCAGTCCTTCGACTATGAGGTTGTTGAAGAACCACCAGCCAAAAAGACTCGTATTGAGAAAGAATCAACTACTTCTCCGACTCCACCGCCTCTACAAACGCAAGACAAACCACAGGCTCAAGACAAAAATGCCGTCATTGACCTTTCTCTGGATGATGATGACGACGGCGAAACAGGGCAGAACAATGCAATGGAAAAGGATACAACCAATGGGAGCAACACAACGCAAGAAGAGCGTCCACGCGATCCTGCTGGGGGAAATGGACGTGGAAAGGATCTACGACTTGTGCAAGCACAAGCTGTTTGTGCCAATAGTACTGTCGAAACAGCAGTGGACAAAGAAGGGGAAGACGCACAAGCTGTTCCAAACAAAGATGTGCTTGAAACATTGGGTCATGGGCAAGGCAAGAACATGGCTTCTTTGAGAGCCATCATTGCTGCAGAGGGTACACCACGTGACAAAGACAAGAATCCTGTAGAACCGCAGCCAGACCAAACACAAAACACTCTCAAGGATGCTGTACCAGACGAGACGAACGCTCCGAAAACGAACGAATCTGTAACATGCACACCTAAGGAAACAGTAGATCATGGGGCTGATTCGTCAGAACCTGATTCACAAGACCAGTCTCATCCAGAACCGATGGAGGTTCAAGATATGGAAAACAGTCCGCCACCTTTGACAACCGACGCCAGTAACGAAGCCACCGAAAACAATGCTGATTCTTCAGAACCTGAACCACAAGACCAGTCTCATGTGGAGCTGCTGGAGTTAGAGTATATGGCAAAAAGCCCGCCACCTTTGACAACCAACGCAACTAACGAAGCCACCGAAAACAATGCTGATTCTTCAGAACCTGAACCACAAGACCAGTCTCATGTGGAGCTGCTGGAGTTAGAGTATATGCCAAAAAGCCCGCCACCTTTGACAACCAACGCAACTAACGAAGCCACCGAAAACAATGCTGATTCTTCAGAACCTGAACCACAAGACCAGTCTCATGTGGAGCTGCTGGAGTTAGAGGATGTGCCAAAAAGTCCGCCACCTTTGACAACCGACGCAACTAACGAAGCCAACGAAAACAATGCTGATTCGTCAGAACCTGAACCACAAGACCAGTCTCATGTAGAGCTGCTGGAGTTTGAGGATGTGCCAAAAAGTCCGGAACCTTTGACAACCGACGCAACTAACGAAGCCAACGAAAACAATGTTGATTCGTCAGAACCTGAACCACAAGACCAATCTCATGTAGAGCTGCTGGAGTTTGAGGATGTGCCAAAAAGTCCGGAACCTTTGACAACCGACGCCACTAACGAAGCCAACGAAAACAATGTTGATTCGTCAGAACCTGAACCACAAGATCACTCTCGACTAGAGCCGATGGAGTTAGAGGATATGGCAAAGAATCCGCCACCTTTCATAATCGATGCAAGTTACGAAGTCGCCGAAAACAATGTTGATGCGTCAGAACCTGAACCACAAGACCTGTCTCATCCAGAGCCGAAGGAGGTTGATGATACAGCATCATTTCCTTTGCCAAGCCAGGAAGCGACCAACACCGGCCCAAACGAGGAGACTGAGATACAACAGGAAAATACAGTGCTTCCCGAAGAAGCAATGGTGGTGGCGGCAGCCCTTCCTCCTGATCCGCCTTCCAGAGACGATGTCATGGCAGATGCGACCAATAACAAAAGCCCTCCTGTGGAGCCTCCCGGCAAAAGTGCTGCTGTCTCCAAGAAGAAGAACGACAACGACGACAAAGCGACTGTGGAGAACGAGCAGGAGGACTCGAGTGACGATGAACCATACAAGAGCCCCAGGCCAAAGGCGAGCAACGGTGGTGGTGGTATGACTGTATCACAGAAGCCAGTTCCTTCGGACGACTCCGATACCGAAACGGATGATTCTATTGGTACAGGTGCCAGGAGAGTGCTTCAGACACCAGGGGAAGATGCACGAGGACCTGCACACCGGTTGTTGACACCACCCATTGCTCGCAAGAAGAATAGCAAGGCTGGTGGAAGCAATGGTCCCACAAGAAAAACCCAAACGACGCAAACATCCCAAACGACGTCTCCAGCCGTGACGCCAAGTACACCAGCGACCACTGCAGGAGGAGTGGCAACACAGACACCCAATCTTTCCCAACATGTTGGAACACAAAGTGACCCTGTTGATCTGTTGGGATCCAGTAGCGACGACGAAGTGTTTCTCGATGTATGATTTTGTTGGAAATGGGGGAATATTTTTAAGCAACGAGCATCGAGACAGAGGAATTGCTTTTGGGGATCCAATCTCTACGACTAGTTAAAACAACAGTATATGCGTTGGAGGCAGTAGTAGTAGTAATTTGTAGCAGGTTTTTGTTTTACAATATGAGTCAGTAGAGTTGATGTTGCGTTTATTGCAGTAGTTTCCTCGTGTCATGGAGGATGTGGTGTTGCTGTGTTGCACTATTATTTGTCTAGCCAGCATTGGTCTAGCCAAAGAATCCCTTCTTTTCTGGCTTGTCTCTCAACTCCCGGAGTTGTTCGATCAACTCCGTTTCTTTGGGACTCAACTTTTTGGGAATGTCTACCCTAATGGTAACATAATGATCTCCACGTTGGTTGGAATTTCCCAATTTGGGGGCTCCTTTCTTGCGTACCCGCATGACTTGACCCGGTTGTGTTCCAGCAGGGATTTTGATGGTAACTTCGCCGTCGACTGTCTCTGTCTTGAGTTGACTTCCCAACAAGGCATCCAGGTAACTAATGGGCTCTTCGGAATATATTTCGGGACCCTCTCGACGGAATTTCGGATGATCTTTGACCTTGAGGAAAATGTACAAATCTCCCGGTGATCCTCCGTTGGACCCAGCATCTCCTTCCCCGCGAACCCGCAGTTTGTTGCCATCGTCGACACCGGGAGGAATATTGACCTTGATTTGTTTTTTGGTCGCGACGACACCCTTTCCTTTGCAGGAATGACAATGTTTCTCAATGATTTCTCCTGCACCTCTGCATTTGGGACAGGCTTGTTGGGTTTGAATTTGGCCCAGAGGAGTTTGTGCCACTTGCACGGTGACTCCGACTCCATTACAGACCTGACAGGTCTTTTTGGAACTTCCCGGTGCCACTCCATCGCCACCACACGTCTTGCAATTCTCATCATGACGAATAGTAACCTTTTCTTCTCCTCCAAAAATAGCCGTTTTGAAATCAATGGTCAAATCATAGCGCAAATCATCTCCAGGGACAGGCATACGTCGACGCGCCGCAGCCGACGCTCCATCACCCATACCACCCATACCACCGCCACCAAAGAAAGATCCAAACAAATCTCCCAAATCAAGTTCATCTCCAAAGGGATTTCCACCACCAAACCCACCAAACGGATTGCCATCGGGAGAATTGGTGGGATCTTCTTCTGCGACGTAACCGTATCCAAAGGTATCATACTTTTGTCGTGTTTCAGCATCTTTGAGAATATCATAGGCAAAACTGATATCCTTGAAGCGCTCTCGGCCTGATTCCGTTCCACCCTTGGTCACATCTGGAAACAATGACAGTAACAATAGCAATAACAACAACGGCAATAACAACAACAACAACAACAACATATGGAGGATGAGGAACCAAGCAACAACAACAACATCAAACATCAACAAACATCATCAACAACAACAACTATACATACGTACCTGGATGATATTTTTGTGCCATTTTCCGAAATCCTCTTCGGATATCCTTTTCGGTAGCATCCTTGGTGACTCCCAAACATTGATACAAATCTCGTTTGTTCCAATTCCTGTCATCGTCATCATCATCTTCTTCTTCAGCACTACCCTCGGTATCATCCGCAAAAGCCATGGAAAGAATGGTAGATTTTATTCTTGGGGGAGACATCATGGGGGGAATGCTACCGGTAGTAAAGATGGTTGATGTGATGGGACAACCACTCGCACCGGTAGACGCGGAGGCAAGAACTTCCGTAGGCAGTGGCACAGGTACAGGTACGGGTACTCGTAGAGGCAACCTGGCGAGAGGAAGAAAGCCTCGACAAGGCGTTGCCAACAATACGAGTAGAGGCAACAACAGTGGAGACACCAACCACAATTGTCCCAAGGAACAACAACAACTTCCTTTCCTATTCTTCATGACCATTGTTGTTTGGTGAGTTGTTTTGTTGGATATACCTGCACTACCTAGGGTAGCTAGCTACTACGAGTACGGTACCAAGCAATGGCAACAACCAAAATAATAAAATTGGCAATGGTCGTCCTCTTTGGAGAGTTTGTGTCCTTCCGCATCGCGCATCGTCCTCCATAATGTTTCCACGTGGAATGTGGATTCGCCAGAACTGCAAATTATTAGAGCATCCGCAGCGGTGGCTTCATTTTGTTTTCATTTAAGAGCTCGTAGTAGTCAAATAGCGGAGAAATAGAAAAAACAGAATAAAGCCTCCGCAGCGGCGCATCCTTTCGAGATTCAGCCGCGCCCATAACCCGTTACGAAATAGACTCGGGTCCATTTCCCGAGCAGCCAGCTTCAAAAAAAAAATATTTGGAGCCAGCATCTCGAGCTTCATTTCGCTTTCAATTTTTGGCGCGAAGTTGCAACCTTCACACAACATCACAAGACAACAATCAACCACAAATCAAGAAATACACCAACAACAACATCATGAGTGGTGCAACAACCAGCACTATTGTCACAGACATCAGCTCTGAGGCACCAGCACCAGGCAGCGCCACCACCAATCAGGACAGCGAAGACAGCGTAGAGGTTGTGGAGGGAAATGCTCCTGCTGCTCCAGCGACCACCACCACTGAAACAACCAAAGCAACCTCACCAACCAAACCGGCTCGTGGAAGTGGGTATACCCCAGAAGAAGACCTTTGCATTACGAAGGCCTACTTTCGTGCTTCCGAAGATAAACAGAAAGGGACAAAGCAAAAGGTTCATGTCTTTCGTGCTACCATGCTCTCTGTTTACAATGAACTAATCAAAGAGCAAGTTGAATACAACAAGCGGCAGCTGGTACCTCCTGATAGTGATAATGCTGTCACTCTGGACTCTACAAGCATTGCGGTGGCATATGGCCCCCGGTCTGGTAGCTCCATACATCAACGCTACCAGAAATACATTGCACCGAGCACGGTCAAGTTCATTAGTGTTGTGAAGTCAACGGACAAGGCATCAGGCACAACCGATGTGGACCACTTGGTTACATGCCGGGCTATTTACAAGGACCGATTCAATGAAGAATATAAGTTCATCCACTGTTATGAGTGGGTGAAAGGTAAATCGAAGTACGTCTCTTTGATGGAGACCGAAGACATTGCCAAGACCGAGTCATCCAACAAACGTTCAGCTTCCTCGGTTGGGTCAAAGGCCAACCGTCCAGAAGGTTGCAAGAGGTACAAGAAAAACAAGCAGGAACAACAGAAACAGATGGTCAAGGAACAAACAGGACAGGAGGACAAGAAAAAACAGGAAGCCCTGATGAACGGCTTGCTTCATTCTGTAACGAATGGAATCAATATGTGGGTCATGCAAGAATGCATGAAAGGAAACATTGATGCTTCTATTCGCTCCCAACTATCCAACGAGCTTGCAAGCAAGCAATTGTTGGAGCTCCAGCTTGAAAACAAGAGAAAGAAGGCAGAGTTGGCGAGCTTGGCGGATGCCAACAACAATGATACTACTACGCCAATTCCGCGCTCTGTCAATACCTCCGGAGGCACCAGCAATGTGCAGACAGTGACTTCCGAACCCACGGATGATGACTTTGACAGTGAAGATGAGGACCAAGAAGTGTTGGAAACCTAACAAATATTTAGAACGTAATTATACTTCTTCGACTAGTAGTAAACTACGTTTCATCAATGTTGTTGTGGTATGCCCGGGAAAGTTCCTCCAGTTCATTGATGATGGCAGATTGTAGTTCAAAATGGGCCGTTTGGTCATATACCTCCCGCCATCTTTCTTGGACTACCAGACCTGCATGACCCAGAAGCCGGATCCGCTCGGCCTCATCTTCTGCACTACGGTCATACACTGATTGCTGTCGTGCCTGTAGCAATCTCCTCGAGACTAGCTGTTGTACCCTTTGTAGTCTTTCCTCGACACGATCATTGCAGGGTTCTTGCAATTCTTCTTGCTCTTGACCATTTTCTTCATCTTCGGTGAAGAAGTACTCGTCAACCAAGTCTGCATCACCATCCTCAGATGTCCGCTCTTCCACCATCATATTATGCAATACAATGCATGCATAAACGCACTGTTGGATCCTAATCTCGTCCCATTTTTCTACTGGGACTTTCGTAACCCTCCACTTACTCTGAAGCACTCCAAAAGCCCGCTCAACATCTTTCCGTGCCGATTCTTGCCATGCAGCATACCTGTGCTCTTTCGGGCCGACCGGGACAGATTTTGTCTTGACAAATCGACTGATTTCTGGGTAAATACCATCAACCAGCATCCAAAGTTTCTTGAATTGTTTTCCTGCAATAGAGAATTCGTAGTCGAGAGCATCGAACTCGCCTGAAACGAAAGCACCATGATGCAATGGAGAACGATCAAGAATGTTAACGTCGTTCGCGGACCCAGGGAACCCAAATGGAGCATGAGTAAGAAAATGAAGAACATAACTTCCCACAGCCTCAACCAAACTCACCTGAAACGAATGCACCATGCAATGGTGAACAATCAAGAATGTTAATGTCATTTGCAGACCCAGGGAACCCAAATGCGGCATGAGTAAAACGTAGGTCGTAACTCGCCACAGCCTCAAGCACCAGGGTAGGGAATCCTTCTTTGCCAACGAAGGTTCCCTGTAATGCCAGAGGGCAGTTTTTCCAAGGTACATGCATACAGTCAAGGGAGCCAACCATGCCTTCTATCCCGTGTTGGTTGAGATGAAGTTGGCTGAGCTGCCGTGCCTTGGAACGAGTAAGCTTGCCGAAGTATTCTTGTTTGAGCTCACCAGCCAAGATTACCTCAGCCAGCTTCTCTGCTGCTTGGCGGGCAGTGGACTCTCCCATTTGGAAATAGTCCACCCAGCAGTGTACAGTGGAGCCATACGCAAAATACTTCAATGCAATCATCATTTTGCATTCAGTAGCAATAGGTGGGCGCTTGGTGCAGTCCATTCGTTCTTGAAAGAATGGATTTCGAAGACATTGCTGTCGCAACAGCTCAAACATTGGCCTGGTGATCCGAAAAACACGTTGAAATTGACGATCATCAAATATTGGTGTAGGCCCAAGGTAGTCACGATACACATTGGCCCTTGCCCCGTTGCGGTCCCAAGGCACAAACTTTCGTTTTTTCCGGGCTGGCTGTGGAGCATGAAGAAGATCATTTTGTTGATTGTCGTTGTCTTCATTGTTTTCTGGATTGACTGAAATCAATGGAGAAAGGAATGTTGTCAACATGTCCCCTAGCATGTTGGAACTCCTCCCACCGTTGTTGTGCTGGTTGCTAGTTGTTGTTGACAACATGGCTACCAATCCAAGTCCAGTGACAAATAGTGGCCAAGGAGGAACATCAGCACCTGGTGGTGGTGCTGGAGGGTGTTGTTCTTGATCATCATTGTTGTTGCTGTTGTCCTCATTTGGAGACGCGGACATTGTCTCACACAGTGCTGGACTCTTTCGATCGAACGAAATGAAATTATTTTGGAGAAATTTGGAGCAGCGACTGTGGAGAGTTTCACTCGCACGCATGGTCATAGTGACTGGCTGGCTACAGAGCTCGTAGACCTCTAATATGAAACATAAATAAAAATTTTATGGAGCCACCGCTGCGGATGCTCTTAGTTCCCAAATTCTGCGTTCCTACCAGCTGCTTTGGGTATGATGGTGTAATGTATGTATGTAGGTATATTACAGGTTTGTATGAATGTACATGCTTGAAATCCAGTCTCATGAAAGTCACAAGTCACATTGGCTGCCGCGGACTATAGCAACAACAACAACCACAACAACAACAACCACAGCAACAACAACAAGCAATGCATCAAGAGGGCAATTCATTCGTCCATAGACAATGGGAACTCCTGTCACAAGAAGGGAAAAAGTAGTACTCGGAATTGTGTTCCCAGAGGTTCCAGGACATCAAATTGGATAGGATTTCAAGTCGTGGAGGACGGACAGGTTGTTTGTTGTTGACAGTAGTGAGTGGATGAGTGGATGAGTGGATCATGTTGTTGTGATGGAGGAGGAAGAAGACGACAACGACGACATTATTCTTAAGTTGTGATTCTTGCAAGGAAGAGCAATCCATCCAATCCAACCCATCTTCATCATCATCATGACACCCTCCGTATCCAAACTCCCGCAAAGACTGTTTACTGGACTACTCGTTCTTGGTGCTTTTGTTGTGACATTGGTCCTCCTTCTCCAGCAGCAGCAGCAGCAGCAGCAGCAGCATCCACAGTCAAATCCTACAGGTACTGCGATCGTTGCCAATACTACCGCTACGCAGGAAAATGACGACCTTGTCGAGATCACGCAAGCCACTGTCCTTCAAGCTCTTGTTCACCGTTGGAAAACTTCCCTTGCTCCTGGTCCAGCAGCTACTACCTTGTGTGCACGGAATGGTATTCTTTGTCCAGACGAATGTGAACATTGGCATTACTTTCGTCGTTATGTGTCTGGATGGACCGATCGGGCGGACGATGATGACAATTGTTTGGATGGTAGTAGCAGCACGACGATTGTGGATGAGGATGTCATTGCTGTATCGGTTGCGGCCATGGCTGCGGCTGCGAGTACCGCCAATAGCAACACCAATACTGCTGCTGTCTGGCGACGTCCCATTTATACTCTCTGTGATCCAGATCTCCAGAACCGTAGTGCTATTCTAATGTGTCAAGGAGGAGATCACCACAACCATCATCAGGTCAACTGGGATTATTTCTCTCATGGTGGTCAATTCGAACAAGATTGTACTAGTTCGGATGTTTGGGTACGTTTGGTGCATGGTTTGATGGATGCACGTACTGTTGTGTCTCTTTGTGCCGAGGAAGAAGAAGAAGAAGAAGAAGGAATCGAATACAATAATAGCAACAACAACAACAACAACAACAACAACAACAACAACACTCTAGTGTTGTTGCAACTCTGGGCCAACGCTGTGGCACCCATCCTTCTCCAGGATGAATCACCCTGTGCCGAGTGTCAAGCACATCATATTATCGCCAGGGATATCGCCACATTTCGATTGTACCGCAAGTATATTATGCTTGATCCTTCTACTGCACAAGAAGTATTCCAGGCGATGGATTACTATGTGTGTCGTGCATTCGATTGGAGCGATGGACGAGAATGGTTCGAAATGGTTGTACCACACAATGAAACGGTGGACCCTGAGGTGGCCACAGATTGTGAGTTCATTTTGATGGCCAATACACCACAGTACCAAATGTGCGATGAGGCAGCCGAGGGATTGGCCATGTGCAATGACAATGGTACACTCAATACGACCTTCTTGGAAACATTGGGGTATCCAGGTCAGGACTGTACCAGTGCTGACTTTCTGGTCCTTTTCGTTTCGACTCCTTGGATGATTCAAATGGACTCGTCGTCGTCATCGTTGTCGCCCTGTGATGGTCATGAAAACAATTATTAGTACTGTACCTGTATTTGGAATGGAACACCACTCCATGGATTCCAATGGCCAGGTCGGTACTGTACCGTGCTACAGACAAAGGCATCGAGAATTTCACACTCTACATAGGCTATTCACCTGCTTTCCGGATTGGACAGGCGGAAAATACAATACTACCATTCATTATTAAGTTAGATTAGTACCAACTGTTAGTACAGTGTAGTTGGAGAAGGCATGTAGAAAAGGACGAAATACATCATCACAAGGTTGCGACTGGAGACTACGTACCGTCGTCATCGTTCGACTGTCTCATTATTCCTTATTCCAGTCACGACAATGGACATCTCGATTATAATAAACGAATGTAACAATGAGTAGAAAAAGCTATGGATTGATGATCCACTCAAGTTCATTGTGAAGCGCTATTCGCAGTCAGATCGCGGTCGTATTGTACTTAGTACTAACGTCAGTACCGAAGTTCTCGTACTGTGCCAGTCGAATTCAACTCTCCTACTACTGCTATCATGATATCCTGTCTTTCACAGGAGTTAGTAATAGTTCATTGACTGCTGTGGTGAGGGAGCAACAACAATTAATACCACTTCTTGTTGAATGCAACAAGAGTAATAGATGTGGTAGAAGGCATGGCGCGTACCCACAACCAAATCAAAACTGTAGACTTTTTCGGGTAGAAGGACTACCTTGCATTTCTGAAACTGAACCCAGCTTCTCCTCCCTCCCCTCGAAACCATTATTTCGTCTCGTTTTGTATCATCTCGACGTCTCCCAAAAACGGGAATGCAAATGCTATCAGAACAATACCACCCTTTTGTTGTCTTTCGGGGTGGTAGTATGTTGAATCTTGGTACGTTCATTATTTTTTTGGTTCGTGAACGAACCTCAATCGAACCATTATTGTGGAGGGATTATCGAACAGCACTCACAGTTTGGTTTCGAGTTCTATAACGGAGGCTATTATCAACGTTTGACTGCACAATAGCGCAGCGGCGGAAAATGATTTGGCCTCCTCTACCGTTTACAAGTAGTAACTCATTATAGTGCCTCACAACTCAGAACCCTATAGTATCAAGTGCCCTGGATTATATGCCGCTTCATTTAGTAACTATCGGCCACCTTCCATTGTGAACCCAAATGCTCCGGATAAAGAAACGGCGTAATAAACCCACACGATAGAACCACCATAAAACATGCAAATAGAGTGGTTTTGGCGATTCTTCTACCGTCCTCCATCACTAATCAAACAGTGGGAGTATCCAGCCAAGACCTTCGTGGGTTTTAGAGGCGCAATAGGGCAAGACCAACCAAGGAAAGCATTTTTCATCACAAATTGTTGTCACATTTGGAGACATACCCGTACGTGTGTACTTTGAGACGAGCCACAAAATCCTAAACCGAACTGATCATCCACTCTTACATTCTTCCATCATTATTCTGTAGTCCATCGAATTCCACCGACATCATAACAGAAGAAAAGAAAATGATTCCAGGCAATACCACAATGGCAAATAGAAGCAAAGTTCTCTTTGTGATGGATGAACAAGAACAGCTCTCGAGAAAAGGACAACAAGAACCACAATGTTGTGACCTTCAAGACAAGGCAGGTCAACAGCTCCTCCAAGCACACATGGAATACCTCCGTGTTCTTGTGGAACAAGGCCATCATTCTTTGAGATGCATGGGTTCCATGACATCCTATGCCAACAAGAGTTCGTTGCGATCTCAACTCTGTTGTATGGAAAAGCAATTCGAGCAAGATTGGACCGATGGCACTGAAGATATCACAGAAACTCTTTCTGACTCCAACAATCCGTTTGATGAAAACTTTGTCTTTGAAGTGGAAGAAGAGCAGCACTTTTTCGATCACATGCAACAACGATACAATGAAGACGAAGAAGCCAGTTTGGAATTGGAAAAGGAAACTACCATGCCCTCCAAGTCTTCTGTTACTGCTACTACTGATGCTCCTAACAATCTCATTTGTATTCAAGTGGATGACAACGACAAGATGGTCCCATTGCGGGGAGCCCACGAAACCTGGCAAGCAATTCGATATGACTGCATCTTGCAAACCGAATGTCCTTGTTGTCAAACTCCCTTGCACGTCTTGGAAGATGCGGAATATTTGGTTTGTATGGATTGTTGGCAAGTGAGTCCAGTCCAAGAATCTGTTGCCGGTATTCCATTGGAAGGGGATGATGCGGGTAACAAGTTTGGGGTAGGGTTGGGTATCAAGAGTGAAGAAGTGCTTCGATGGATTGAAGGGTCGCATCGAGGAGCATCGTTTTTGAGTCTGTAAGAAGAAACGAGATTGGTGCAGAAGGGGGGCAAGTACTCAATCATCAACCTTTTATAGTAGGGGAATGCTATATTGTTATAAATGTTTTGTGTATCTCTTTTGTACTATCCGTAGTTTACTTACAGTACCAGTATTTACCCCATAGTTCGAAAGGAAACTCCTGCATATTTGTAGGGAGTATCCAACCATTCCGACCCTGGTCCAACCTTGCAGAGTCCACCTCTTAGATTCAATCGAACGGGATGATCGGGAAGTGCATCCATGATTGGTTGATCTCCCACCAACAATGTACACTTGTTGGTTTCCAAGACTGTAAACATATTTTCCAAAGCTTCAGCGTCACGAGACAATGACAACAACGCATCTTGACCTTCTCCGGTAATACTAGCCGGTGGCAAGGCGAGACACGATCCACGAGTTGCACAAACGGCGGAACCAAACCCAAAGGGACTAGATAGGTTGGTTGCTACACCAATCACATCTTGTACAGCATTAGCAGTACGTTAGTAATACTAATACTACTACTCAACTGTCTACATACACTACGCATTCCGCTTGGGCGGTGCCGGTTCCATCCCCTTGGGATTGGCAAAATCTCGGTTGGGGCTTCCTGTGGCAACCTTTGCCTTTTTCGCTTTCCTGACCCGATCAAATACTTCTCCAAGTGTATTGTTGAACGTCACCGCCAAATACAAGCCTGGGTCCAGATCATCATTCCCACATCCACGTTTGATTTCCTCGTCAAGCTTGAGTAGGTTCTCCAGTCGTGCTATTTCAGCCCTATGCCAATTCGTCGTACCCCTCAACGATTGCAGATCTGTGTTCCACTCCCCGACCAACCTTTTCACTTCACCCAATTGCTGCTCCAAACGACCTTTTTTCTCTTGGGCCTCCTTTTCTTGGTTTTTTAAACCAGGGACCTCGTCGCTCTGAATATTAAATTTGGCGACAGCTGAAATGTATCCGGATAGTTTTGCCGCCTCCTTTTCCCAGCCGATGATCTCATCCTGTAGAGCTGACAGACAGTCCGCTTTCAACTGAAAACACAGCAACACACTGATCAAGTCTGACAAATCGTCACAGCGCGACAACTGGTCCCCTCCTTTTCCAGCTCGATTTCCAACATCGCTCAATGCTATCGCATATCCCTTGGGGTATTCCCTAACACCTTCCTTCCCTCCCAAGTCATAGTCCAAGAGAACCGCCCCACCTTCTTCTCCAGGTTGCAATGGCTTTTCAAAAATCATGTTGAAAAGCCTGACATCACCATGTACATACCCTTTCTCGTGTATGATCTTCAGTTGATTCAAAATGGGCAGGAAACAACGTGGGCTTCCAAGACGTTCAGATTCGGCACTTCTTTCATCTCCACCTGCATTTTTTGCGGCTCCTGATGGCACAAATGTGTTAGTTCTTGCACCTGCCTCGGCACCTCCTACACTAGCATCACCTGTGACTGTCATTGGGTATCCAGGCCAGTGCGACCCCTCAATGTACTTGTATCGGAGAATGACCACAGTACCTTGACCAAAGGGGACGGCATACTTCGTGTCCTTTCCGCGGGGACATGGGTTACCCAACAACGGTACAACTCTCGTATCCCTCGATTCGTTGCCAGAAGTATTGTTGGTTTCAATCATGTTGCCACGGCCATCTTCCGACAGAAACCGAATGGTCTCTTTCACTTCGTTGATATCGCCACATTGATCAGCTTCGCCACCATCTTGACCAGTTTGGTCACAACCTTGACTCTGTTCTTGGTAGTCGTAGGAATGTTTTTCAAATGGTGTCGAACCATCAACGCACCCTTCATGCAAAAAGAAATACGGCACCACCTCCAAGCGACGATCACACAGCGTGTCATCACACCACATATAGGGAGACCGAGCCGTCGGAGTGAACCGGTTGTCAAAGACCTTGAACATAAAATGTTGCTTGCCTGGATCAGCACAATCCGAACCATCCAAACCATCCGAACGAAAGGACACTTTGGCACAGTTGGGACCTTTGAGTTCCCACTTTTCAAAGATTTGTTCATGGCGTTTGTCGTTCTTCCATTCCGCAAGTTTGGCAACCATTGCAACCGCTCGAGCAATGGAACGAACGCCCTCCTGTAGCTTTGCTTCCTGATGAAATCGTTGTTCTTCTTCATGTCGACGACATACTGCTGCTGCTGTTTCTTCTTCTTGTACTTTTTCGGTGTCAACGGAAGTCCCGTCGGAAATCACCGTGTACTCCCGCCAAACCATGGCATACTTGGATCGGAGACAACATTTGCCATCTTTCGTTCTTGCTTTCGTGTCCCACGAGATTTCACCCAGATACACGCGAACTTCCATATCCTGTATTTTTGCTCGTTTTTTATCTGAAGGCGTTGGCTGTTGACCTTGTTGACCTTGGTGCTCTTGTCCTTGATTGAGTTTCTGCTTCTTGTTGTTGCTTTCTGGTTGGTTGGTGGACACATTATTGAGATGCAATGTCCATACGACAACGTATTCCTTCATTGCAAAATCCGCTGTGTCGCCATCACGTTTGCACATGGTCGTTGCGTAATCCAGAGCTTGTGTCACTTTTCTCAACCCACAATTGTCGTTCAATGACACTTCGAGGATACCCACCACATCACCAGGGTTACTTTCTCCATCTTCTTTCGTTTCATTGTTCTCTTCGTTGTCGGTGTGGTCACCGTCTACTTTTGTGGAAAAAGCAATATCACAATTTCCATACAGAGTTCCACCACCACCACCACCACCACCACCACCACTCTGAGCGGCATTCCCACTACCGGTACGAGTACTTTGGGCCCAACAATTCGAGACTTGGCCTTCGCCACGACGTTGGTGTTCTGCTACCAGTGGAGGACGGCAGTGTTGGTAGTTTTGGAAGTGTTCATTGAAGATTCCAGCCAAGGCCTTGGTGAAATCGAGTTCACGCTTTTTGCTCTTGTCACTACTAGAAGTACGACCGCATTCACTGCTGTTTCTGCCGGCACCAATGGCACCATTAGCATCAGCAGCAGTGCCATCAGCAGCGCTATCAGCAGCACTCTCGGTAGCCACACTACCACCAGAAAATTGGGTCTTGAGGAGCTTTGTCAATTTAGGTCCCAATCCCACAAGCAGATCATTGTAGAGACTACGAGTATCGACGCCATTTGCAGCAGCAGCAGTAGCAGTAGCACTCTTACTATGGGCGGCAAGCGGAATTCGTAGCGTCTTCCTGTAGTACTGCAGCAACATCAAACCAAATGGATGACACAGAAGGGAACAGCCTTGGCCATTCTTGTAGGCATTTTTAGCTTGAGAATTGCTTTTGTTAACATCGGAAATGCTCCTTTTCGAAGAATCTGTCATTGAGATGATGAACAACGAAAGACTGAAGGGAAGATGAAGTCGGTTCCCGTACGTTACTCGTACAGTACTAGGTACTCGTACTGCAATGGCGTGAGGCGTGCCGTTGGCGGCGGCGGCGTCCCGAAGACACAACAACACGACTCGTGCTCGCTGTACAGAGTGCAGCACAGTACTGCTGGTACGGTACTTTTTAAGCGGTGGTGTCGTCGTCGCAGATTCGGCGACAACCGACAACGAACCCTTGCGCCGCCGGGCGCATCCGGCGCATTCTGGACGGTAGAGCCTACTACTCGTACAGTACTACTGTGATCATAATATTATTGTCAGTTTTATGAAGTCACGCACAGACGGCTAAAAAGTCCAGAAACCCAAAAACTAAGTACTCAATCATCAACCTTATATAGTAGGGGAATGCTATATTATTATTAATGTTTTGTGTATCTCTTTTGTACTATCCGTAGTTTACTTACAGTACCAGCATTTACCCCATAGTTCGAAAGGAAACTCCTGCATATTTGTAGGGAGTATCTAACCATTCCGAGCCTGGTCCAACCTTGCAGAGTCCACCTCTTAGATTCAATCGAACGGGATGATCGGGAAGTGCATCCATGATTGGTTGATCTCCCACCAACAATGTACACTTGTTGGTTTCCAAGACTGTAAACATTTTTTCCAAAGCTTCAGCGTCACGAGACAATGACAATATAGTATTATCTTGACCTTCATCCGAGATACTAGCCGGTGGCAAGGCGAGACACGATCCACGATGCAAGGCTGCACAAACGGCGGAACCAAACCCAAAGGGACTAGATAGGTCGGTTGCTACACCAATCACATCTTGTTCGACCATACACAAGATATCTGCCGCAACAGCACCCTCTTGCAATGCTTGTTGATTGGTATAGGAGATAATTGGAGCAGCAGCACCACCACCATCCTGTTGCGTGGAATAAAACGCATGGGGTTGTTGCTCGGATCCTTCCACCAACTCTTGATCGTGTTCTTCCATATCAAAATCATCAATACTTACACCACCACTTCCGTTCGCAGACAACAAATCTTGTAGAAACTCTCCACTCAAATAGGGAAGTGGCAAATTGGTTTCAGCCAAGAATCCTGTGGATGTAGCCGCAATGGCTCCTCGAACCTTTGGGAATTTGGCCATTTGTTCTAGTTCATGGGCTGTCGCATAGTACACTCCTATCCGATTGCAGGCCAATTGAACCAAAATATTTTCCGGAGTATTACCGGGAAGATCACTGACCAAATAATCTTTGCGATCAAAGCCGTAGAGTTTGAGAAAGCCGGCGAGGGCGTTGGACAAGTGACTGACTTGTTCGTATGTGTAGGATTGAGTGGGAGACAAAATAGCGGTTTGGGAGGGGAAACGGAGGGCTGTGGCGTCCAAGGCGGCGGCGATGGTTTTGAAGGACATGATTGTTGATTTGTTGCTGTGGGCTAGTCGTTTGTTTGTTTGTTTGTTTGTTTGTTTGTTTTGTTCGTTCGTTGATTCTTGTGTCAATGAATCTTGTCGTTGTTGTTGTGGCGGATGTTGTTGTGTCAACTCCATCCTGCCATCAGTCGGATTCGCAGGACGTCCTCCAGACCATCCGTGACAATGGACTGCTTGGACCACTTCTGAATCCTTTGACACATTCGACCACAACATATACCACTCGGACACAATCTGCAATACGACATTGAACAGACAGTTGAAGTGACATTTCGCTTAAACGAATCTGACCAAGAATCTTCGACCACCGCGTCGGCACGTGCTATGAATTCTCGTAGTTTCCGATTTTGGCCTCTTCGTCCGCCAACAACAAGCAAGAAGAAGGAGGAAGTCTTCTCGATGATTTTTGATCCACAAAAGTACGTAATTTTGTGCGGCAGCGGAGAAAACTCCTCTCCAGAAGTAGAACGCATTCGGCAATGGTGTTGACAGCAGCAGCGACCAGTAGTGCAGCAGATCCATTGTCCAACAATAGCAGCAACATGTCCACAACACTAAAGAATGGAGGAGACAATGACCATCACAAAGAAGACATCATTATGGGACACGTTAGTAGTGAATATCACACCATTCCTTTAAAAGGAGATTCTCGGAGTGAACAAGATCCACAAGATCCACAACAACAAAAACAATCACAATCACAACAACAACAACAACAACAACAACAACCCAAAGACAACCAAAACCGTCGACGCAACAATCGAGGACTCCCTAAAAGTGCTTTTACTTCCTCCTTTTCCAGTGAAGGATCGGTAGAGTCTCTCACATTGCCTTCGCTCCATGGATCGCTCTTGCGTGTGCATGAAAAACGAGATCCTTTGCGACTCTACGAAGTCGTCAAAGTGTTGGGTGATGGATCCATGGGGAGTGTTAGTAAAGTACAAAAGCGGTCCAATGCTGTGGGAGGTTCTGCTCGCAAAGATTTTGTCCATCGAGAAAAAATTCATAATTTCTGTTTTGGAATCTTTGACAATTGCGTGTTGTTTTGTCCTCCCAAAAAAGACGGTCTAGTAGTGGATCCACTCTCCTCCGAGAGTGAAGGAGGCAGTAGTGCGATTGCTGCTACTACTGCTGCCATGAGTCGAGAAAAGGAAACCAGTGTACGGTTCAATCTACCCGAAAGTCATCATCAACGAGACAAACCCATTGACGCCAAAATCAAACAACGCAAGTACGCTACAGCCAAATCCTCGTCTCTCATCAAATACGATCATAAAGATGTTTATTATGCTCTCAAATCCATTCATTTGGATCGATGCAAGGATTCTGTGTATCGACAAGAACTCTTGAATGAAATTGGTATTTTGCAACGCCTCGATCATCCCAATATTGTCAAGGCCATGGAAACCTTTGATTTTCACAATCGACTTTATTTGTTGTTGGAACTGTGCAGTGGCGGCGATTTGTATGCTCGTGATCCATACACAGAGCATCAAGCCTGTACCATTGTTCATTCCATTTTGGATGCAGTCGCTTATATGCATTCCAAGGGAATTACCCACCGGGATCTCAAATTTGAAAATGTCATGTTTGCCTCGCCCGATTCGGACGTGGTCAAGGTCATTGATTTTGGCTTGTCCAAAAAGTATTCGCAAGCGGAGCATCTCCATGATACTGTTGGAACCGTCTATACCATGGCGCCCGAAGTTTTGAAGGGAGATTATGATAGCAAGGTATGTATATTATGTCATTGGTTGAAGAAAGATGAATTGCAACCAGGAATCTGGATCATGTCTCACAAACATTTCTACTTGTCAGTGCGACGTTTGGAGTATGGGAGTCATTGCATTCATGTTACTTTCCAGTTCTCTTCCCTTTTATGGAAAAACTAGAAATCATGTCGTCCGAAAGATTGTCAATGGAAAATACAGTTTCAAGGGACACCGCTGGAAGTCCATTAGTCCCGTCGCACGCGAGTTTGTCATGGAATGTCTGGTGCGTCAACCCACACGACGCAAATCTTGCAATCAAATGTTGGAACAAGCCTTTATTCTAAGAGACAAGGACAATTCCAAAGCCAAAATTAGCTTTTCCCAAATGGATCGAGTACAGGCTACCATTCAAACCTTTGCTGGATACAAGCGTTTGAAAAAGTTGGCCTTGTTGGTCGTGGCGCATCGTTCGACCGAAGAAGATATTGGTTTCTTGCGAACTCTCTTTAATTCCTTTGATACGTCACATGATGGAGAAATTGTCTTGTCGGAATTCAAAGATGCATTGGATGTCTATCATTACGATGAAGAACAGTTGGAAGAAATGTTTGCTGGAATGGATCTTGATGGAACCGGCAAGGTACATTACACGGAATTCTTGGCAGCCACCATTGAAGCACATGGAGAAGTTTCGGAAGAACGGATTGCCGATGCCTTTGATCGACTGGATTCCGATGACTCGGGATACATTTCGGTCCAGAATATCCTCGACTTTTTGGGTGAAGCCATTTCGGAGGAGTTTGCCGATGTGATCATTGAAGAAGCAGATGTCACCAAAGATCATCGCATCTCTTACAAAGAGTTCATGGCTCTTTGGAACGAAAAGTGCGATACCGACTTCCAGCAAAATTTGCAGGACGTGAATATGCGCCGATTGGCTTCCATGGAAGACATGTCGGTCGTTTCAGCTGGAACCGATATTTCTTTGGCGGATTCGGATGGTGGCATTTCCGCAGACTCGTCGGATTTGGGAGGAGGATCCTACTTCTTTGGAATGGAAAAGGAAAAATCTGTTCGAGGCGTGTGGGTGTAAGAGTGTCTACTGTTGTTATTTGTTCTAGAGTGTTTAAGCAAACTATAGAAAATTGGAGCAAACGTATAACGACTGTACGGGTGAACCTAAGAACATACATTTACTCTCTCTAAATACATTCTTGATGGTTAACAATGATGGCCAGGACAAAAACGAAAAAACACGTTGGCAATGGTGGAGGAGACGGATTGTGTGGGGCTATGAGGGTTTCCCTTTTGCGTCACCTAACCTAATCACATTTCCCTCCAGGAATCTTGGCATCGATCCCAACCAAAGAACCATCATCCGATGCTACCGTTGAGTCTCCACTGACCATTTGGGACATGACCTTGGCTTGCGTCTGTTTGCGGAACATGGCCAAGAATTCGGGGTAACTAACTGATAGAGCCAAAAAAGGAACCAAAAGGTGTGAGTCCAAACGATGCATGCATCTCTGTCACACGCGGCACCAGATACGTACTCTTGCCATCGTTGTCGACGTCGCTTTCTTTCATCATTTGATTGATTTCTTCGTTGGTCCAGTCTTTTCCAAGGAAGTCACGAAGATTCTGCTTGGAAATGAATCCCGAATCATCAGAGTCCAATCGATCGAAGGCCTCAGCAATGCGCTCTTCCTCAATGTGCCCTTGTGCTCCCAGTGCGGCAGCAATGAATTCGGTGTACATAATGTGTCCATTTTGGTTAATGTCCTGTGATGGCAAAAATAGCAAGGGATCATTGTTAGGATGAGCAACCAAGGTCGGGCTCCCACAACAAGGCATGGTCAAACTCTACGTACGATACTCTTGAAGATGGAGTCCAGTTCTTCCTCGGTGTAGTTCATTTGTTGCATGGCTGCTTGAAACTCTTCATAGGAAATAACACCATTGTTGGCCGTATCAAATTGGTCAAATAGCTTTCTCAACTCCATGATATCATGAGACGTTGATCGGTGGGCAATGACATTCAAGGCAATCTTTTTGAGCTCGGACGTATGTTTGTAGTAAATGAGATTGCCTTGGACGGCTTGGGTAGTGGCCATTGTAGGGACACGGTCAGAGAGCGGGAATTCCTTGGACAACCACTTGTGCTTCAATGCCTCTCCAGCATCCATACGATCATCGGGATCCAATACCAGGAGATGATTCAAGAAATCCTTGGCTTCCTCCGACACCGGTGTCCAATAGTCCTTTTCGAAATTGTAATCACAACGCATGATACGGTCAATCATAATCTTTCGTCGTTTGTGGTAGAATGGTCGGTGCGAGGAAAGAAGCATGTAGGAGATGACACCACAGGACCACAAATCAGCAGCATTGGAGTAGACTCCTTGAAGCACTTGTGGACTCATACTATAAAGCGTTCCGACACCCTCATGCATGGTTCCGATTTTGTTGTCCAAGAATTTCTTGCTGAGTCCAACTGAACGATTGCAACAAAATACAACATAGTAGTGGTTAGCCAGACAAAATTGCAATGGTCAATGGCCGCAAAAAGAATGTTCCATACGTACAATCAATCACTTTGATGTCTGCATCCTCCTCCTTGTTTTCAAACATGATATTCTCAAACTTCAAATCCCGATGGACGATTCCATGATCATGCATGTATTTGACCGCGGAAATGAGTTTGGCCGTAATGGCAGCCGCACGCTTTTCCGAATAGGGCAAACGAGTGTACAAATCTCCTCCATCGCACAATTCCAGAATTATATAAATCTGTTTCTTGTATACGTATTGTTCATGAGCCTTGACAATATTGGGATGATCCTAAGAGGGGAAGTAGCGCGTAAGGGAAAATAGGACGGAAAGAAATGTAAGCAACCATGTCCAACAGAACCAACAAACCAACCAAGCAACCATCAAAGCATCCCACGTACCAATCCTTTCAGGATATCGATTTCATTGTTGAGTTCCTCGACATATTCGGGAGACACACGATCCAATTGAATCATTTTGAGTGCATAATCCACCTTGACGTTGCGTCGCTCCGACAGAGTCGAGGTAGTGGACGACTTGCGAGCAATGACCCGTCCCTTCTTTTCGGGATTAAAAGCACTACCTCCTTCCGTTCCTTCTCGGATACGAACTTTGGCAACATGCCCCATGGACCCTTCTCCGAGAACCTCGACGACTTCGTACTTGAGATAGACATCTAGTTTTCGTTCGCGGAGAATTCCACCATGTACCGATTGATGGCTTGGTTTCTTGGCAGAAATATGAGAACCATTGCTCTTTACTTGTGTATTCACTTGGACAGCTTCTTCCTTGGTCTCCTTTTTGTCCTTGTCGTTTCCCAAACAATTTCCCATTTTGATGTTGTCGAGTGAAGGAAGATACTAACAATTTGTTGTAGGAATTGTTGTAGATGAAGATGTTGTTGTAGAGGATGTAGAAGAACCTCCAACACCAGAAAACACTTGATACTAGTTGCAGTCGGAGTGATTCGATGATGATGATGAGTGAGAATCTGGATTGCTGCTGTTGAACTTCCACAAGGAGGTCCCAACAAGAGAACGGAAGTGCAACCAGAAATAATGTGGATTATGTATGTCGTCAGCGATGATTTTATTTCGGCGGGTGATTCTTAGATACGGGTACCCTCCATTTGAACGCATGTTGCCGTACTGAATCTCACGAAGGGTGTATACTCCCAGTTGAAGGTAGTTCGGGGGAAAAAATTAGACTGCATCGGAACTCTGCGTTTGACACGATACGATACGACATGATATTATTTCAGATTCTTGTAGATTCGAATACCAGTTTCTCGTACATACTGGTTCGTGGGATGGAAAGTGGCCTATCTTGTATGGGCGGGTGTGCTATCCCCCATTTGTTCCCCATCTTTTGCGTCACGTCGCCAACCATTGCAAGTGCCATTTTTTGAAAAAGACCCTTGCTTATTATTATAGCGGCTTCACTCGTCTTACTACTTGCTACCATACTCTACGGGTAGTGAAAGAGTGTCGAAAAGGTTTTCCTCTTGCAATACAACACATATTCAACTGTGATATTGTTGTGTTGCTTCTCTCTAGCTCTAAAAGAAGAAGAGGATCTGAGTGTTGTTGTTGCCAGGTGCAGTTTGCAGTTGCAGTGACGTCTACCGCCACCATTCAAAGATTCGCCAATCTTTCCTTTCACCATGAGTTCCGAAGTCCCAACCCCCGAAACCAACCAGGCTGAAGCTGCCGAAACCATCAGTACAAGTACAAGCATTCCGTCTCTCCCTTCGGTTAGTGAAGTTCCTGTGCCTATTGTAGTAGAACCGGTACCACCCGTCGTTGCACCCACACCCACACCTCCCAGGAAGAAAATGGACATGGTCTCGGCCACGCACAAGTCTCCCCCAGGCCATTTCCGAATGAACAGTGACCAAATCTCCAATCTCGTTGGAGCTGCCAACGACACGGAAGTTCCGCTCAAAGGTTCCAAGTCCTCCACTGTCCGTAAACCCAGTTTCATGAAGAATCGCATGACCTCCAAATTGACGCCTCATATTCCTGCCGCTGTCGCTCCTCCCGAAGGAGAAGTAAGTGATCGTGTCCGATTGGGGATCTGTGCCATGGACAAGAAGGCTAGAAGTACACCCATGGCCGAGATTCTCAGTCGTTTGGATGAAAAAGACTTTCATGTCATCTTTTTTGGAGATGATTTGATTTTGAATCAACCCGTCGAGGCATGGCCCAAATGTCAAGTCTTGATTGCCTTCTTTTCCAAAGGATATCCCTTGGATAAAGTCAAGGAGTATGTGGAGCTTACCAGACCCTTTATTTTGAATGATTTGAATATGCAAACCGTGTTGAAGGATCGTCGCAAGGTCTACGATTTGTTGCAGGATAGTGGAATTGATGTTCCCCGTCATGTGTACTTGTCCAAGGATGACTACGTTTCGACAGGAATGGGAGATGGGGATGGTCGCCGTTCCCGTGTCGTACAAGAGTTTGATGATCATATCATTGTCAATGGAGTTACCATTCACAAACCCTTTGTGGAAAAGCCTGTCGATGCGGACGATCACAACATTGCCATTTACTATCCAACTTCGGCCGGTGGAGGTTGCAAAAAGCTCTTTCGTAAAATTGGGAACCGATCCTCCGAGTTTTATCCTGACATCAATGAAGTCCGACGGGATGGATCCTACATTTACGAAGAGTTTGTGGAGACGCAAGGTACCGATGTCAAAATGTACACTGTGGGACCCGAATATGGTCATGCCGAAGCCCGCAAGTCTCCTACCGTTGATGGTAAAGTCCAACGAAATTCCGATGGAAAGGAAGTCCGGTTCCCTGTCATTTTGACGTTGGGAGAAAAGGAGATTGCTCGTCGTATCGTCCTTGGCTTCAAACAGTTTGTGTGTGGTTTTGATTTGTTGCGAGTCCAAGAAGGACATTCGGTCGTTTCCTACGTCTGTGATGTCAATGGCTTTTCCTTTGTCAAGAATAGTCGGTATGTATTTGTACAATGTGGTTGACGTGCTTGGTACGGATTTCCTGCGAGCCCCAACTCACACCTTGTTTCCTACAGAAAATATTATGATGATTGTGCTCAAATCTTGTCCGAGCACGTGTTGGCTACAGTCAAGCCCAAAAGTCTTCGGGGCTTTTCGACGTTGGATCCGCTCATCAAAAAGCGCAGCAGTGCGGATGACAAATTCCCCATTCTCAACCGAGTGGCCCGGTTGCTTCATGGAGAGCCACCTGCCGATCTATCTCAAAACGGCGACTCGAGTCACGTTCCTACCATTGGCGAAGATTCTCCAGCTCTTTCGGAGCAATCGGGTATGAGTCAAAATGCAGCGACCAAGTTGGTGGAAGGAGCCATCCCTGTTCGAGACTTGCCTAGAAACCTTGTGTCTGAACCTGCTACTCTTGTACCATCTAATTCCAGTTCTGTCGAAGACTTGGTCAAATTGGAACGAGAAAGCAATAAAAAGGAGCTCAGCCGATCCAGTAGCTCCATGTCGGTAGGAGTCGGAGCCCAACAAGAGGAACTTCGTTGTGTCATTGCCGTAGTTCGGCATGGAGATCGAACTCCTAAACAAAAGCTCAAGGTCAACATGTCAGAGCCATTGATCTTGAGTTATTTCATGAAGCATTGCGAAGATCCCACCAAAGATCTCAAGGTGAAGGCCAAGGCACCCTTGACCGAGTTTTTGGTAACGGTAAAAACCATTTTGGCCAAATCGGAAGCCGAGAAGCGTGAAGCGGCAGCCAAGAATAAGACTGTCAAACAAAACAACAAACTGTTGATCCAACTCCGCCACATGCGGGATATCTTGGAGCGTTGGAGGATTTCTGGATTGAATCGAAAGCTTCAAATCAAGCCCCGAGCTTGGGAAGAGGCTGCTGGGTCAGGAGTCAAGCAATGTAAGGAAGTGCAGCTCATTCTCAAATGGGGTGGTAACCTTACCAAACTCGGAGAGAACCAAGCGATTGCTCTCGGAGAGCGCTTGCGACAAGATCTGTACCCTGATGCTCCAGGTGGTGGTATTCTTCGTCTCCATTCCACTTTCCGTCATGACTTGAAGATCAAGACCAGTGACGAAGGGCGTGTAATGAAAACTGCGGCTGCCTTTGCCAAGGGATTGTTGGAGTTGGAAGGAGAAATCCCTCCCATTTTGGTTTCTTTGGTTCACAAAGAAAAAGGCAGCATGCACATGCTTGATCCATCGGGTGACAAGGAAGTCAAGTTGGAGTTGGATGAATGCAAAGAGAGGATCACTGCGAACTTGCAACGCGACATTGACTTCAAGGACACAGCTGAGAAAGATCGGGAGCAGATGGTGGGACCTAGGGAGCTTCGTGGAATGCGCGAAGCTTTGGCCGAAGTTGGAAATCCTCGCAAGACATTGATGGAAATCCACAAGACAATGGGCAATTTGATTGATCAACTAGAGGAGATGCTTGGTCATATGGGTAGTGGTGACGAGAAAAGGATTGAAGGTGGCGAAGGTCTCGAGGGAGATGAAGAAGAAGAGACTGCTTTGAGCGGTGTCAAGCTTTACAAGGGCGAAACCTTGCTCGAGTTGGTCGAGAGGTGGAAGTTCATTCACAAGCGCTTGTATGATCCTGATGACGACACCTTCGATCTATCGAGGATTCCTGATGTACACGACAACGTGCGCTTTGATGTCTTGCACAACCCCCACCTAGGCCTCACCTCAACCCTCGAGAAGTTGTACACACTTGCCAAGCGTATGGCCGACTGCGTTGTTCCCCAGGAGTATGGAACAACCATTGCAGAAAAGAGAAGTGTTGGAGTCAAGATCTGCAGCTCTCTTTTGGAGAAGATCCGATACGATTTGAACATCGCCCGTACCGACAACAAGACAGATATGCGGTACATGATCAACATGGATTACTCTGCTGACCTCCCTATCAACACAATGGGACGACGTATCCGTACCCGTTTGTACTTTACGTCCGAGAGTCATCTTCATACTATGCTAAATTGTATGAGATTCGCAGGTTGCGAATCTATCCTGTCCCATCGGGGAAAAAAGTACACCAACAACGCAAGGGAGCTCTGCTATCTCACCCAAATTGTCATTCGCCTCTTTGAAGACACTCAACGGCCCATGGACGACCCCCGTCGATTCAGGGTTGAAATCCTCTTCTCTCCTGGAGCCACGGCGACGCCATTGCACATTCACCAGGATAACAGGGATGCGGACTTGACAAGATTGGATACTGCTCCACTTGAAATGATTGGGCGTGATGGTCTCACTTGTGAAGATGTCGAAGCATTCTTGAGTGAAGCGATCCGAGAAGGTGGCCATGAAAGTCCGGATGATCATATGGACGTCATGTCGACAGCGACTGCGGATTTCTTGAAGCGTCAAGACGAACACAGCATGTCTCGGGCGAGCTCACCTTATGTCACTCAAACGAAAACGTTGGCTTCGGCCACCTCAACAGACTTTGGAACCGAGGATAGTTCCACCGCAAGAGAACTCTTCACTGAAGACCAGGCAAAGTCCTCTTCTGAAGCCGAGGAAGATCCACCAAAGAGCGAACCGGAAGAGGAACCGGTACAAGAGACCAACACGGATGCAAACGTTGAACCAAAGGAAGAACCTGAAGTGGTACCCGCTGAAGAACCGAAGGAACCACCTAAGGACCCCCCAAAGAAGGAAACACCCAAAGAACTTGCTAGGGAAGCGAGTGACTCAGGGTTTGGAGGCGGCAAGTATTTGTGGTCCACAGTTGCCATGGGTGCTCTCCTACTGGGCGCAGGATGTTTGGCACTAGCCATGAAACTCAGTGCTGGACCAGCGAGCTACCGCCAACGCCACTCTATTGTTCGACGATAAACGACAGACATCATTTAGTAAATCTTATCTCTATACACCCACACTCTTGTATCACATTCATGTAAACGAAATCTTCCCAATCTCTGTTGGGGCAGGCTACTTTATAGGGAACTCATGGTGATCATGTTTCTCCATCAAAAACAGGGCACGAGCTTCCTGTGCCCGCCTTTCCGAATCTCCTTCCATGGACTCTGAGCGGGAGAACGATATGTCTGTGCTGCCGTTTGTCTCAATATCTGCTCCGATAAGACGCAATGCTTCTTCCTTGTCTGCTTCCTGCTTGTTCTCCCAAAGGGCCAAAAATTCGCTGTAAGAAATACGGTTGTCTTTGGTCAAGTCTGCTTCGGCAATGATGGCATTAATCTCATCACGCGGGATATCTTTTCCAAGGATTTCAACCAGGTTTTCTGCTGAAATATAACCAGAGTCATCGCTATCCAACCGATCGAAAGCTTCCGCCAATTTTTCTTCGGAAATGGCGCCATGTGCCTCGATGGTGGCCGCAATGAACTCTGTGTACCGAATCCGTCCAGTGCCGTCCAAGTCCTAAAATATGGCAACTCGTGTGTGAGATTCTTCGAATATTACAAAAGAATAACAGCAATCAACACATATTTACACACCACAGCATCAAACATCGTCCTCAAGTCATCTTGGGAATAACCAAAAGTACCCATGACCTCACAGAATTCCTCAAACGAAATAGAACCGTCCCTCCGTGAATCAAACTTTTGAAACACCTTTCGGAGAATGCCAATCTCTTCACTGCTGGATTTGTGTGCAATCACCATGAGAGCCATTTTCTTCAGTTTGCTGTATCCAACATATCGCAACATGGATGCTCGGGCCTTTTCTTCTTCCTCCTCATTGGCGGCCCGTGTTGTGGCAGCATGTCGACGATTCAACCATGTGGATCGGAGAGCAGTATCTGCATCCGCTCGTTCCTCAGGGTCCAAAACCAACAAATCACTGATAAATTCTTGGGCTTGGTTGGATATTCTCTTCCAACGACGCCCCTTGAAATCGTACCGACAATTCATGACTTGCTCCACAATTTGATTCTTCTTGCGACCATAAAATGGAAGTTGCGACGAAAGCAACATGTAGGTAACAACTCCAATGGACCACATGTCTGCTTGTTGCGTGTACTTTCCCTTGAGCACTTCGGGGGCCATGGTATAAATGGTTCCGACACCCTCGGTCATTGCGGCATCTCCGTATCGCTTACTGAGCCCAAAATCAATGAGCTTAATTTCAGACGTTGGGCTTTTGTTGACAAACAGGATATTTTCATATTTGAGATCGCGGTGCACAATGTTCTTGGAATGCATATACGAGACGGCGGAAAGAATGGAACTGACAATACGCGCTGCTTGTTCCTCGGTGTACGGATCTCGAGCATACAAATCTCCTCCACTGCAAAGCTCCATAATGATAAAGATTTCTTTTTTGTGCTCAAAGGTTTCAATGGCACTGGATTGGTTGGAATGGTTGGAATGGTTGGAATGGTAACACAGATCAAGAAAGCAATCACGACGATGACAAAAAACAAAAAAGGAGTTAGTCCCTACTGTGGACAGTCCTGTCAAAAAGATTCCAAAAGATACGATGACGCACCGCACAATATGAGGATGATCCAACTTTTTGAGAATGGCAATTTCATTGCGAAGTTCATCAATGTAGGCTTGCTCTGTCAAATGACTAATGACAATGGACTTCATAGCGTAGATAATATCGGATTGATGATTGGATGACTCGTAGGATCGGACACTGCCAGTGCCTGTATCTTCGGAGCGAACGGAGCGAACGCTGGATACGATCTCTTGACTGAACATTTTGGACAAAGTTCTTGGGTTTTCGTCCTTATCTTTCAAGTTTCCATCAATACAAAAGCGAAAGAGTCCTCCAATGATGGGAAGATTCAAGCATTCTTGATTTTGTTTTTGGCGCTTGACGGCCTGTTGAAGTTCCTTGCGTGCCGAACCCCCCACTTTGTTGCTTCGTTTCTTCACTAGCTTGACGGATCCCATGGACCCTTCACCCAGAACCTTGGTTACTTCATAAAAGAAGAGAGGATCCCGATTGGTTTGTTCTCTGGTCAAAGATTCACGTAATTGAGTATACTTTTGGCCAGAACTTGAACTCTTGACTGAGTCGTTACTGACAATACCCGAACTTGTGGACAAGGGATTCGGAGGCTCATCGTCATCTATAATCGTAATGTTGGCTCCAAAGGAGACTCTACTCTGAGCCATGGTTCGTCGTTCGTCACTGTCAATACGTGAACGACAAGGATGAATCCAACTCTACTACCCGAGGATGCTCGGTGACTCCACTCTCCGATCCCAAACCTCCTCTGGATGATGGGGAGGTTACCTTTTGTGCCCAAACACGTAACACGTTCTACTGTTAGTAGTACGGTAAATCCTTCCTTCAATCGGAACCACAGCCAAACTACTTTTTGGGATGTCCCCCCATTTTCTATCATATGCCCTCTTGATTTGTGGAGCGGAATCTTCATCGACCTACTGCCGGGACTATTTGTCAACTCCACCTGTTGTGTACTTGCACTAGGTGCATCACGGCTCCCTTTTCCACTCAATATTAGAGGGTGGTTCGCGCAGAAATATTGGGGAAATGGAATCTAGCTAGAATCTTGAAGTCAGCAACATGCGAAGCCTATGGTTGAAGTTGGTCTGAACGAGGCGTCGAGGGATTCCCCCACTGATCGCAATGTGTCAACCTACTTCCGTAGCACCGTACGATTCGTACGAAGAGCTACCAAACTCCTCCCAACCAGACCTCCCAACCAGCTGTGCCGGCGTTCCAATGAGAATTCGCCTTGACACAAAATATCATCGCGACAAGCGACAGATCAGAGGAAAACCGCCTATCTATTTCCGCACAAAAGATTTACGCTGTCAACAACAAACCAATCCGTTTCCTCGGATAGTATTGTATTTCTTTTTTTTTTCTCTCTTGTCCTCCTTTCCGTATTTCTACTGTATCTACGTCCAAAACTTTTCCTACAAATAAATTGCACTAGGTGGAGGACAGATACAAGATGACAGAAAAACAAGAATCGTTCGGGAACTTGGTGGAATTGGATGATTCCTTGCATCAGCGAGAGCTGTCAACTCCCAAACCGCCTCGGGTTGCTTTCCATCATCAAGATTCCTCGGGGAGTTTGACATCTAATGCCAGGACTCTGTTATATTCTCCCAATTTGAGATCCAATCTTACACGTGAGCTCAACAACCGCGATCCTTTCTTTTATTATGAACTGGTGGAAACCTTGGGGATCGGAAGTATGGGTGCGGTTGTTCGCGTTCGCAAACGAGGTGAGATCGTCGGAGGATCCGCCCGGAAAGAAATGCAAGAAGCTGTCCGCCGCCAAAAGAAGCATCAGGAATGTCTCCAACTTCCATTCCTCGGGGGTCTCTTTCGGCTATGTCTTGACGGGGAATTGAAGATGAAGGGTTCCAATTCCAAAAATATATTGGCAGCCCCTGCCAAATCCTCCTCGATGGACTCGCCTTCCAACGATAGTTTGGAGGATACATCGCTTTCTGGAGCTGGCAGCATTCGTACTACCGGAAGCCAAGCCTCCAGTTATGCCAATACCTACGCCATGAAGTCCATTCATTTGAACCGTATTACCGATCAAACCTTTTTGACCGAATTGCGCAATGAAATTGGCATCCTCCGAAAGCTGGATCACCCCCACATTGTCCGCGCGATTGAAACCTACGAGCACCGTCAGCGAATCTACATTGTCATGGAAATTTGCAGTGGCGGTGACTTGTATTCTCGTGATCCCTACACAGAAGAACAAGCGGCTCGAATTGTCACCTCGATTCTAAGTGCCATTGCCTACATGCATTCCCGGCAGATTCTCCATCGAGATCTCAAATACGAAAATGTTTTGTTTGTCAATGAATCTCCCAATGCTCCCATTAAGCTCATTGACTTTGGACTTTCCAAAACTTACGGAGACAATCCCGAACTGACGGCTGGGGTGGGAACCATTTACACCATGGCACCCGAAGTCCTGCAAGGGAAATATACAGAAAAGGCCGATGTTTGGAGTGTTGGTACGTGACAGGATAGTTATGTGTGCGATCCTTTGCGGAAGCTTCTTGCTCATCTTGATTTTTCTGTCTTGCAGGTGTTTTGGCGTTCATGCTGCTTTCCTCCCAAATGCCTTTTTACGGTCGCAAGAAGAACCATATTGTTGAGCAGATCCTGAATTGCCAGTATGATTTCAGGGGCCGTCGTTGGAAGCGTATCTCATCGCAGGCCAAGGCGTTCATTGACGAATTGTTGGTGTTGGATCCAGAGGAGCGTATGGATGCCCACACAGCACTGTCGTGTACGTGGTTGAATCGAAGATTCTCTGCTACCACACGAGGACCGGATGCGGATGAAGAAAATATGGCCCGTCATGCCATGTTGCGCTATGCGGGTTATACCAAACTGAAAAAGATGGTACGCCCAGTCTGTTTCGTTTTTGTCGCTGCAATTTTGAACTGTCAACCGATCATACACTCACACCATTGAACCGTTTTGCTTTTCTTTCCCTTCAGGCTCTCATGGTCGTCGCCCACAAATCCAGTACAGAAGAGATTGGTATCCTCCGAAAAGTTTTTCAAAAATACGACAAAAAGAATGATGGATCGATTTGTTACGAGGACTTTTGCAGCGCTTTGGCCGAATTTGGTCATTCCGAGGATGACCTGAAAGAGATGTTTGATGCAGTGGTACGTACTTTCTGCTATCTCTTTGCCATGGACGGACCGAGTCTCTTTTCTCTTTGCTCACCTCTTTGTTTCTCTTGCCAACAAGGATTTGGATGGAACCGGACGTATTCGATATACCGAATTCTTGGCAGCCACCATTGAAGCGCAGGGTGCGATTAGTGAAGAACGGTTGGCGGAAGCCTTTGATCGGTTGGATTCCGACGACTCGGGGTACATTTCTGCGGCTAATCTAGCTGAAATCCTAGGTCAAGACTTTCCAAAGGAGGAGATTGACCAAATCATTGCCGATGCTGATTTGACCAAGGACAATCAAATCTCGTACGCCGAATTCTTGGCCTTGTGGGAAGACAAGACAGAACAGGACCGAGCCGAGCAATTGAGGCTTTTGGGAACCGAAGTGATTGCCAACGTGGCATCACTCACAGAGATTACCATGAACTCTTTCCGTGGGAATGGGTCATTGATGAAGGAATGTCCATCGGATCTCGAGTCTGCATCGGCCAGAGCTGATTTCCTGCAAAAGAAACGTGAATCCGTGAAGAATGTGAGTTTCAAGGAAACAGTAATTCATATTCCAGCAGCGTAGTAATAGTTCGTACAGTACCAATAAAACCATTTCAACATTCCAAAGCATCACTGGAACTATATATACGGCATTGAACAGTCACAATTTTTTCTGTATGAATTGGATTAGCTACTGTAGAACATTGCAGTCTATTCTTTCTTTTTAGCTGGGGCCTTTCGTTTCTTCTTGGGAATGACCTTCTTTTTGTTCTTCTTTTGGTTTTCCAGCGTCCCAGCAATTTGCATCTCCAGTCGACGCGCTTGACGACGTTCCCTTTGGGCTGCATTATAGAGTGCGTTGCGTTCTCTTCGAATACCAGAAAGTCGTGGAAACTGTCGTCTCCAGAAGACACGTGGATTGACAACATGTTTGAGTGTTGGTTTAATGGCCAAGGCAGCCTTTCGCAATTTCTTGTCGGCAGTGACGAGATAAACTCGATTTTTCTTGTGCTCCTCTTTGAGCTCCGCAATCCTCTGCAACAAATAGTCGGTCAATGGTGCCTTATAAGGCAAATCAATTCTAGTAAACGAACCCACCATTTTTGCTAGCTCAACGTCTTCTCTTCCCCGAAAGACAACCGTACAAGGTTGTGATTGAATGCGCTGAAGTCGGTCGGAGACTACATCAGGACTTTCCGGAATTTTGCGTTGCATGATCAAGTTTGAGCCATCAATCAACCAAATGGTCGGTCTTGTCATTGCTACAAACGCTGTGATTAATAACATTGCGGGGTGGACCATTGCTGTGACACTGAGTTGTCGCGGTTGTCGCTAGAAAACAAGGCTTTGTAACTACAAGCACTACTGTAGTAACGATGGTTGGTGCTCGTTCTGCACAGTGGTGGATGATAGAGGAGCGAGTGGACTCGATGCTTCGGCTTGTCGACTAACATGATTAAGACTAAATCAAGTCTTACGTTGACTAGAAGGACTAAATATGACTAGAAAGACTCAATTTGGGATTTGCTTTGACTAGCACGAGCTCTAAATTTAATCCATGAACTTGACAAAAGAAGCGCACACACAACGTTGCTGTTTTCTTTGGTTTTGCTGCACTTGGAATCTGGAGTACGGTTACTGCCTTCACCAGTAAAACTGAGCCACAAAACGAGGTCATGGTGCGAGTACAAGATAGTTGAAGATTCGATGAAGTCGTCTTTTGATGCTTGCACAGCATCCAAAAAGAAGCGTTTCCACCAACGACCAAGCCTAAGACCTAGGTACTGTACTGAATACAACTGAAAGCCTTGCGACGCGAAGGATGAACTTTCCAAGTTGAACTATACTGTCTGTTGGGGAATGGTTACTATTGGCTGCAACAATGCCATGTAGCTATCAAGCAGGAGCCACTACTGCTACTACTACAGGATGCGAATCATCAGACTTCCCAATTCCCAATGGTGCACTCCTTTGGTGTTTGTCCGAACGGCAACAGACGATTGCTGCTGTCTCGGATCCAAAAAGTCAATGTTATATAAAATCATGAGTATGCCCGACCTTGCGACTAAATCTATGAGACATTGCTGTCAGCCACCAGTCACCACTCCGAGGGTTGCGAATAAACCATCAACGTCGTGATGAAGGCGCCACCCACTTTCGCATCTTCCAGATTCTTCTGTCTGGCGGGAAAACAGGGACATCTTGGTCAGCCATCATGTGGCTCTTGGGAAAGATTCAGTAATACGATCTTTGCAGCATATGCGTGGCTTCCGTTCACACCTGTCTTTCGAGCGGAATCTGGGTGGGAATCTAATATTTCAAGGCTGCGAATAAGGGGGGTTGCGAGTAAACAGAGAGTGAATGGATTAGATCCTTGTGATGTGAATGCAGTTCCGTTTTTGCTTGGATCACAATTTGAGAGTTTTTCAATCGGTTCCTCCCGTATCCAAAAGACTTCTTGCTGTTGTTGCACCATGCGTTTCTTTTCTGCTGCTGTTCTCCTCCTCGCGACGCCTTCGTTGGCGGAGTTACCATTGCTTCGTAGCTCCTCTGACGCTGGACCCCATGCGGAAAGGAAGCTTCCCGTCAAGGCCCCAAAAGTTTTTGGAGGACATGGTGGTAAGATAACAAAGGCTCCCAAGGCCGTTGCTACTGCTACAAACCCTCCAACCGAGACGCCCACCTCGCCCACTGCTGCTGGAAGCCCAACATCGAGTCCTACGGACTCTCCGACGTCTCCCCCCACCAAGGTCCCAACTGTGGCTACTACTGGGCGCCCAACTTTGTCGCCAACTGCAGGTTTGAGTGCTGCCCCTACCGTCCCCCCGACGTCCCCCCCAACGAAGGTCCCAACTGTGGCTGCCACTGGGCGCCCAACCTCAGCTCCCACTGGATCGGGAAGTGTGTCGCCTTCCACTTCCGACAGCCCCAGTGCCCATCCTACGGTGGCTCCGTCGTTTCAACCCAGCCAGATCCCCAGTGGCTCCTTCGCACCGAGTCCAAACCCCACCGTGAAGCCATCTTTGAGCGCCACCCCGAGTGCCAGCCCAACAAAGGCTCCCTCCATGGCACCCAGTCAAATGGCTTCCATTTCCATGTCGCCAAGTTCATCTCCAGCTGTCAGCCCTTCAACAAGTAACGTTCCTACTTTCTCTGCCACTGAACTCTGTGACGATGGTGGAATCTTGACTTTCCTCAAGCGATACTCGGATGCTGACGATTTGACGAGCGACGGAACCCCGCAGCATTTCGCTTATCAGTGGATTCTGGATGATGGAATTTGCCCCAATGACTACAACTTTGTCCAGCGGTATGCTTTGGCCGTCTTCTACTACGCTGCAGCTGGCACTGGTGGGGCTGGAAGAACCCGCCGAGATCTCGCAGCTTCCAGTTGGCTTGACCATGGATCTCATGAGTGCTCATGGGACGACGGCATCAGCTGTTCCTCATCGTTTGTTCGCAAGATTGATGTCAGTAAGTTCCTCCACTCGACGACGTGATATGTCTCAAAGAGGCGTACATTAAAGTTTTCTCTTTTCTTGTACCCCCAAAGGTGCCTCCTTCGATGGAACCATTGCCAGTGAGCTCGGTTTGTTGACCGGGTTGACAAACTTGTTTTTGAGTGGGAATGCATTCCAAGGGACTATCCCAACCGAGCTTGGCCAGCTAACCTCCGTTAGTGATTTGAGGCTGGATTCAAACCAACTGACTGGTCCAATCCCAACAGAGCTAGGCCATCTCTCGAGACTGAGTTATTTCCTGCTGCTAAATGATAACAAACTATCAGGTACTATCCCACCTGAGTTGTTTCCCAAACTTTTGTCGTTGCAACGTTTCAGGGTTCAGAAAAATTTGCTCACAGGACCGATCCCCACGGAAATTGGGTACCTTAAGACGAGTCTTCAAGATCTGCGACTTTCCGAGAACGCATTGACCGGTAAAATCCCAAGCGAGATCGGATTGTTGACATTCATGTATGATTTGTATTTGAACCAAAACAGTTTGGCGGGGCAAATCCCTCCCGAGTTTGGACAGCTCACCTCATTGGGATACATGCATTTAGAAGAAAACGCTTTGAGTGGTTCTATTCCGTCCGAGCTAGGACTCATGGAGGATCTCTACGAACTTCACCTAAGCAGCAACAGGCTGGAAGGTTCGATCCCATCCGAGATTGGTAACCTTTCATCACTTGATACGGCAAAGCTCGCCAGCAACCAACTGGTCGGACAAATCCCTTCAGAACTAGGACTCATGCAGCACCTCTACGCACTGGATTTAAGCAGCAACACATTGGAAGGACCCATCCCAACCGAGGTTGGTAACCTTTCATCGCTTGATACGGTCAACCTAAGCAATAACCAACTGGTCGGACCAATCCCTTCAGAAATGTCGAAACTCGATGAACTCTACGATCTGACGTTGTCTTTCAATGCTTTTTCTGGATCCCTTCCATCCGAGTTTTTTGCAGGAAAGACACATTTGAAATACATTAGAATTGTTGGCGCTCGATTGACCGGTTCCATCTCTTCCAGCATTGCAGCATCCACAGGTCTAAGTTTGCTGGACTTGAGCCAAAACTCCTTGACCGGGCCTCTCCCAACAGAGGTTGGTTTACTGACAAGGCTGGCCTCTTTGGATGTCACTGGAAAATGCGCTCAGTGGCTCTATCCCAAGTGAGCTTGGGGCCATCAATAGTCCTGATGAGTTCTACTTCTTTGACAACCAGTTCACTGGTTCGATGCCTGTGGAGCTTTGTGCTCATGCTGGCTCTTTGACCGCTTTGGAAGTAGATTGTGGAGTGTCTTGTACCTGTTGCACTGCCACTTGTCACTAAGTCTTTGGTGCAGTCCTTCCAAGGTCTTTGTGGATGCATATTATTTGGTACACGCTGGTCCATGCGTCGAAGAAGCTTGAAATTACTAGTACATCTGTAGGATTCGGTTTACCTCGTTTTCGAGTTCTTCGTAGATCTAATGTAAGTCTTAACTTCTTGCTCTAGCTTAACTTCTTGCTCTAGCTAGAGAGTCGTTGTATATTATACTCGTACTCTGGATTTTTCGTCCCGCCTGCACCACCCTCCCCGAATCCGAATCGCCGCCTACAGTTGAATCGCGTGACGCCATGCCCTTTCCAAAATCTGGCTCGTGGTCTCTCATTAATTTTTGCAGGAACTAACAGGATTACCTCCACTGCTCCTCCATAATGAACACAGATAAGAACCACGAGGGAGTCAAAGGCTACCGCAGTTCGCGTGCTTCACTACGAGTCGGGGTGATGTTATTGCTACTACTTCCGGTAGCGATTGTTGTTCATGTCACCTTTGTGAAGAGGAGCAGAGAAGTTGTCGGTGCTGATGCGCCGAAACGAACATCAGAGGACGACCCGATCCCGGGCTTGCCACAGTGCTTACAGTCCATTGAAGACATAAATCCGCATTCGGATGTCCCTGCGTTTTACAAAAGTGATACGGCCCTGCAGACGTTCGGTTGTGTATGTGAGAACGGATGGCCGGACTTCAGCGTGGCGCCGTATGCTCCATGGGATGACGGAGTGATAGACATCATCTATCAGTTCGAGTCACCAGAGAGAGAGGAAGTACTACTTGGATGGGGGCTGACATGCAAGGGGACATACGACATGATTAATGGCACTAGAACGTTGTAGGAGGCCAACGGCGATGGGCGAGTGTTCCTGAGGAGTGGATGGGAGAATGAAGTGTTTGGAGGACATTGTGGGAGGCCCAGGGCAAAGGGCTAGAATTCCTGAGGAGTGGATGGGTGCATTGAGTTTTTCTACCAGTTTAGGTAGACACCAACATTAGATCATAAATAAGTATTATTGTGAACAAGCAGTGCATGTATAGTAATTCTTAACCAACAGCGTCTCCAACCCCTCGCGTCCCTGCTTCGGGAAGCAACTGGATCAACGATCAACGTCTATATACCACCAGATTTCCAAGGGGGTTTGAATTATTAGATCATTGATTGGGATCTTGACTGGAAGGCCTGCAGCCTCGATGCGACGATTGCCGACTACTGCGACTAAAAATGGATGACAACATTACAACGAAGGCTGCGATCAATTAAAAAAAATGGCGAAGTAAGCCATGATAAATTGGTGAGTTGTCGTGGTTAACGCTGGAAACAAAGCTCTTAACACTGCAGATATTATTTTTAGTAGGAGCATAATCAAACCGTGAGTGGTACGTGGATGCTATACTTTGGACTAGTGTGACTCTTTTGTTCGGCACGAGTAATCTGCACGAGTAGACCACTACTGCGACTTTGAGATTTTCACTGGACACGCAACCTCACTCAAAACTCGGAAGAAAAAGACGGCTGGCAGAGATGCCTTCCTTCGAGCAAGAATCACAACAGCAAGTGTTTGGATCTTGGATGTTGTTTGTACAAGTACAACAATATCTTGAAGAAGCACTCATAATATGAGTGATCATCATATTGACTTCTAAACTATCATGAGCCCAAATTGGTTTCCACGCAATGGAGCAAACTACTATGAAGGTAAAGGTACCAGTATTGGTTTACCTACTAAAACCAAGGTGCCCAACATCCACGGATCGACCGACATGGTGCACGAGTACTCCATGCC
>BLYE01000197.1:0-30429 GCA_016586335.1 Nitzschia putrida
CGAGTTGCCACGAGTACTTGGAGGGGAAGCCCTGTCCACGGAACGGCTACCGGTTTCGTGAATCACCATGATTATGAACGGTTACCATCGAATGGGCAATCCGCAGCCGGTGGCAACCACCCTTTGCTATCTGGTGATGATGAATTGGAAGAGTTGGTGTTTGAAACCAATCAAGTCTAAGGAGGCAGCGGCTGCCCCTGGACCCTGTTGACAATACTAAAACAAGTATCTATGGTGTGTTAAACTACTTGCTATATTTCTGGTTTCTTATTTGTTATATTTGGACGATGGACAAAACGTCCCAACTTGAATACACTAACATGATAATTTAAATTCTGTACTGTTTCTTCTATTTCGACGTTTGACAAAACGCCCCAAACACTGTCATGTCAGCTAGCGATAATCGTCCAAGAACTTGTAGTGAATTCACTTGTCCACAATGCCATTGCGCCCATGCCGCCAAGGGCTTGCCCCGACATGCCCAATTCCAGTGGATTGCCTGCTGAACGCCAGGATCTGCCAGGGTGGATTTGGGCAAGGACTGAATGGCTGTTTCGACTCGTTGTTGGAACAAGATGGACTCCGCGGTTGCCTGCGAATGTGTCATGCCCTCCACCACGGTAGGCACTTCATCCAAAATCCAAGCCATCAGGGCAGCCGCAGCATTGTTGTTATTAGACTCATCGGCCTCCTGTTCACAAGCCCATTGACATGCTTGTTCAATGGCAGTTACTAGGACAATGTCGCTCGCTTCTTGGTAGTCTTGCAGCCAAGACACATCATCGTGATTGGGGGACACAGCCAAGGGTCGTCGATCCACACCGTAGGGAGTAGTAAGAAGCCGTATTAGTGTTGATGCCGTTGGTTCGCCTGTCACTCTTGGAACCTTGTTGGGAAGTTCTGTTGTCGTGGCAAGCCCCAAGAGCAGTGCAGCAGGGTGACTCTCCTTGAAGCGATCCCAAGGAGGTGACAATCTACTGGTTGTGGACCCCCCTGGCAAGATTGCTCGCTTCGGCTCTTGCATGTGCGTGACGGCAGCCATACCGGATAGGTTGTCCCAATCGCATCGAAGTCGAACTTCAATACCCCAGGAGGCGTCGGCACGTCGGAGAACTCCAACTTCATGACGAATCAAGTTGCCCGTACTGGCGGAACGATGAGTTAGTGTTTGTTGTTGTACCAACAATGATGTAGTAGACGAAACCCCTGCGGCAAAGTCTTCAAGGGTATCCCAGGGTGCCGTGGTGCGTGTCGATGGAGGGCCTTCCCAATGATGTTGCAATGCTCGTAGAATATTGGAGAGTATGGGCGCCAGTTCGTAGGGTTGGCCCTTGGGAGTCTCTGCCAAATACTGACAATCTGGTAGATCATATAGCGCTTGAAACCAGTCGTTACCAGTGGCCGTTGGTTGAACAAGTTGCCGTAGTACAGGTGATGCTGTAGATGGCAACCGTGTAACATCCCGACATCCTCGCTCTTCATCCCACACCAAGACATCCATAATCTCTCTCGCCATGACTTCGGCGCAATCTGCTGTGAGCATAATGGGAATGTCAGGGTCGTTGTCCTTTGCAGGCTCTGGTGCATAGTACCCATTGGGACAAGTCGGTTTGGCATGGGTAGGATATTGTTCCAACACGAGAGCAGCACAGACTCGATCCAAGGCATCGGCCCAGTCCTGCTGTTGTTGAGCACCTTCCTTTTCGGAAGGTTGGTGGTACAGCAAAATATCCCATGCTTCCTCCAAGGCATCATCGGATAAATCATCAAGGGTAAACTCTTGGGCCAACCATTCTTCTCGTGCTCCTGCATCGTGCAAAATGGCTTGGGCGAGAGGATTGTTGGGATCCAAAATACCTGGGTGGCTGGGAGACCCCTGTCGAACAGCTTGGTCAGCACTAGTTAGAAATTCCCATAGATGTTGTTTGGTGGAGGAGGAGATTGGCACAGACGTGGCAGATTGTGTCAGTGACGACGAAGCCCCCAACGTATTCCACAAGGCAACCAACCAAACAGCGGATACAAGTGGATAATCTGATGCTATAGTGAGTGGTTGCCTCTTGGCATCGGATGGCAACAACATCAAATCTTTCCATCGTTGCATGGAAATGCCTGTCCAATACGTCTTGTCAATGTAGTTGGACTTGATACCATGCGTCTGTTTGAAATAGTTTATCAACGATTTCGAGGAAGATGTTTGATTCGTGGGAAACGACAGACCCAACAAGGATCCAATCAGGGAAGGATTTAAATACGCCGCGGGCAAGGATTGTGTTCGAGTGACATGCAAGGGTGATTCCCGAATCAATTGAAAATAAATGAGGGAGGCGAGTTGACTTGCATGTTGGAAATCCTTGGAGGAGCTAGCAGTAGTACTACTACTATGTGACGATGCAGGCGTTCCCTCACTACTTGTCGGTACTCGCAACAAATTTCCAATGAACGGAGAACAAGAGAGTGCAGCACCCAAAGACGGAGACCAAGATCGGTAAGCAGGAGCCAACAAGGAAGTCGTTTGGTGGAGAGCCAATGGATTGGGTGGATGATTGGGAGCTGTGTATCGAACGGCAGAAGTTGCTAGACAATTCCGAGTGGTCGTACTAGTGTGAACAGCATGACTGTGGGATGGTGGAGTCCATGGAAGGATATTATTTGTACGACCATGGTGGAACCAGCAACGAGTCTTCATCCCCATTGTGGCTCGCGACCTCCTTGTGGTGGTGCGAGGAGTGTGGATTTGGTCGAAAGCAAGGACCGACCAACTGGACCACAACATTGACTGCGAATGGGACTACGTAGTACGTTAGTAGGTAGCTCTAGCTGGACACAGTCGACTTCTACAATGATAACAATCACGGAATACAAGGCCCATCGTGTTCACAACAATAATATTCTATCTCTAAACCCTAACCTTTTTGAATAGTGTATTAGAAGTGTAGGGAGAAAGATGATTATTATTCATTGGTGGAAAGCGGACGCCTGTAGTATAGCAATGAAACGTACTTCCTTGCGACCCTTTCCCTTGGTAGAAGTATCATCGATGGTGCAATGAGAACCAATGTTCCCTCTCCTTTTCTTCTACAATTCTGCAACGTTGGCTGCCACAATTGGAAGTGGCCTTGTTATCATTTTCTTCCTTTTCCATCCTTGAGATCCTTGAGTTCGATGACGGATGACGGATGACGGATGACGCTTGATTGTTCCGTCTGACGGTTTTCCACGTGGAATACGTTGTGGGTGGGAAAAGGGCGCTCGCAGGTTTCAAGATCTCTAATAAAATCTCTTTGGCTTGTCGCCTCGGATATCCGTTGACTAAATGTGATGAAGTTCCATCATCCAAATCCTAATGCCCATAGGCGGTTGACGGCACATTCAAATGCCCCAAAAATCATGAATGAGGGTTGGGTTGACATTGGTTAGGCCAACTTCCCGCGAATGGTGGGCGAATTACCGCCAACTTCCAACCTTTTGGAAAACCCGTCGTCAGGGACTCTTGCAACAGCACACGTGCAGCAATCCAAAGTGACATTCAAAACAAATAGGAAGTCGTTCTCTTGTATAGGAACCGAGAACGAGCAACAACCATCAAGATGGTGCAAGAAGCAGGCAGTGTCATCAGCACCTCTACTGCTACAACGACCAACACAACATCCACTCGAGCTCAACGTGAACAGGAGCGATTGGAAGCCAGACGACGAAGAATCTATGAAAATTTGTATCAACGTCCATATCCAGGTCAACAAGGTGTCAACAGTAACAACGATTCTTCTTTCCCGGTAGGCCCCGTAGGAAACACTCCTACCAAACAACCTTCCAATATTTCTGGAGATTCTCCCGATGCAGTCACACACTTTCGTCATGATAGCCGCGACTCTCATGAAGCACATGTGTCACTGCATCAATTCCTTCAAGAATCCCCCAACCATTCCTTGACATTGTACATTGATGACTATCAAGAATCTACCTTTGATCGTATTGTATCTTCCTTGTATGGAAACTCTACCTTGCAACATTTGGCCATTGAACGCCTTCACCCCGATCGCGTTGCTGGTGCTACCACCTATCGCACCGTAGCAGAGATGACTTGCTTGTTTGAGGCTTTGGTTTGTCTCCCCCAATTGCGCACCTTGTCCTTGTCCAACATGCAAACCAAGGTACTGACACGTTTGGCACCCCATCTACCCAATTCCTTGGAAGACTTTTATGTGTCGGGAGATGTTCCCAAGTGTGTCTTCGACAAGTTGGCTACCTTGCCCAAGTTGTCCAAAGTGGTGGTGGAAAGTCCCAATAGTCTCGAGGGAGGAATCCTATTGTCGAGTCCTTCTCTTCGAATGCTTCGACTCAAGGGTCGACATCCTACCGATCATTTGGTGTTGGTAGCCTCTTTGATACAATCCATCCGCGATCATCCCCAATCCGCCCTCACCACATTGGATTTGGACGCCTTGCTGGATGGTACTGCCTTCAAGTCTCTATTGGAAGCCTTGCAATCCAACCAACATTTGGTTCACTTTCATTTTCGGTTCCGAGGAGAAAAGGATGCGGATGCAGTCGTCTTGGCATTGGCGGAGTGGTGTCGGGATCACCCTACATTGACCCATGTTGCCAATCACCTTTGGGAAGAGGTGCCTCCTCGATCGGCAACAATTCATGCCTCCGTTCTAGCTACTCTACAGAGTGCCAAACAATATCGCCTGCAACAATTCGAAGTTTGTCAAGAAGACTTTTTGTTTTGGATGGCCAAGGAAGCCATGTTGTCGACGACGACAACGACCTGGCTTCCGGATGATGTGGCTACCTCGTTGCGGGAAGGGTACGAAAGCTTTCCGACGCCTTCCTTTCAAGAGTCCTGGGATATTTGTGGGGGATGGACAACGACAGATTTGTTGTTGGACAAGCGTATGGCGGCGGGTCGTCGTCAGGAGGAACGTAGTGATGAAACATCATCCCAAGAACATCAAAAAAGGTTGTGCTAGAGGATGCGACAGTACAGTACAAGTAGCTAGGATGATGATGATAGAGAAAGGGTCTATGTTGGTGTATGTTGAATGGGTACAGTACGAGGTACGAACCATCGTACAATACTTTCTTGTTTGGGGGACAAAATAGTTCTAGTGTTGATGTTCATTTTCGCCTTTCCCCCATTTGGCTGGGTGGAGTCTACAGATTAGTTAACCAAAATTCTTGTAGAACCTATTCGAATCTGTGACAAGAATTTCCAGCACGCACGTTTACCAAAGGCGATTTCCGTAACCCGTAACTACGTACCAAAAGGCGACCTCCCCTCCTTTTACCGGCTACACAACATTTCAGTGGTGTTGCCACTTCACAAAAAAGGTTCGCCGATCGCACGGAGTAGATTCGAGAATACTTTTTTGCTGTAGTAGCAGACCATGGTCAACTATGGCAATGCCATTGTCCGTTCTCAACGAGACGGATGGGAGAATGCCTATTTGGCTTACAATGATCTCAAGACGATTGTAGAGAGGATCGAAAGGAGACTCATCCAGCGACGTGATAGTCTCGTTGGGGATTCACCAGTGGAGCCTACCTCTACTTCGAGTTTGGTGGATTTCAGAGCTTCTGGAGACCTGGACGAGTTGGGAGATCTGGAAACGTCAGAAGCAATCACTGGACAAAATACGGATGAATTGAAGCGTCAGTTTTTTGCTGCCTTGCAGTTGGAAATTGAAAAGATTTCCTTGTTCACCCTCAAGATTCAAGGAGAGCTTGCTGATGCTGTGGGTTCCCTCCGCTTTCAAGAAACAAACCTTTATAATGCCAACAACTCCATTATCTCATCCAAACCAGGAGATCATCCTCTCAAAGTTTACTCTTCCTTGGCGGTTGAGATGGTTCATCTTTTGCGATACATTATTCTCAACTCGATCGGTATCCAAAAGATCTTGAAGAAGTACAACAAGATCTTTGAGCGATTGGATGAGCCACACCACTATTTCATGGGTGGAGATCACTTGCACCAGCTGGCGAACTGCCAAAGCATCATGGCCATCCAATCTTCTTTGCAAACTGCCTTGGGTGAGAGTTACATGCAGATTCAACTCTCTAACCCCGAAGACGTACTACCACTCATGCGGTTCCAAGTGGTCATGGAGTGCAGCTTTATTCTTCGCAAGTATGCTGGTTTGCTACAAGCTCCCTTCATGGAGTTTCTCTCACGACAAGCCATGATTGTAACTGCAACAAAGTTCGGAGGCATGGATCGAGGAAGCCAAAAGGCCCTTAGTTGGTTGCTACGCCTCCGCCCTGAACATATTCTGTCCATGGATCAAGTCGAACTAGAGATCACCCGCAGTCGCTGGTTTGGAGCTACCCCTCCTACTTCTCCTCGAGGACAAGATGCCAAGACGGCTCATATGGAGACCCTTAAGACCATTCAAGAAGAGGACTCCACGGAGGAGCTACCAGTCGAAGCTGCTCCTCAACCTCCCTTGTCCTCCAAACTGCCTTGGGGTGGAGTCACAAGTCCTTCCTTCTTCCTTAACCTCATGTCTATTCTGTTGTATACCGTCAACTACTACATTGTGGCCCCAACTGCGAACCGCTACGCAATCAAACTGGGTGTGGATGGGGCTTTTGGTGCCACCTTGATTGGAGCGTCGTCCTTCTCGGCTCTCTTTTCTGCCTTTGCATATTCTTACTGGTACACCAAGTCAACCTTCCGATCTGCTCTCATCTTCTCTGCTATTTGCCCATTCTTTGGGAACTTGTTGTATGCTCTGGCTATTTCCTACAATTCCGTACCTTTGGCCATTGCTGGTCGTATCTTGTGCGGTTTTGGACAGGCCGAAGTCCTCAACCGTCAACTCATTTCTGCATGTGTTAACTTTGAAAATATGTCCAAGGCTAGTGCTCTCTTTGTGGCTTTTGGAGCTAGTGGCATGAGTATTGGCCCCCTTATCGCTGGTGTCCTGGATGCAACGGCGGGGCGCGATGTGGATGTGGACTTGGAGCTTCCTTTCACACCTGCCGGCGGTATCATCTATGATGATGCCACGGCTCCTGGCTTCGTAATGGCTTTGTTGTGGCTCCTGCAGTTCCTGGGACTTGTATTGTTCTTTCGGGAACCCACTCGGGTCAACGCAACTACGTCGGAATTTGGAACCGAAGGTCGAGAATCCATGGATGTTCCTGATGACGAAGACAATCTGTTTTTGAAACCAGAAGCTGACACAACGTATGGATCTGTCCAGTCCAGTGACACGCCCTCCTTGCCTTCCTCAGAAGCCGTCAACTCTGGAAACTGGGTATGGGACGAAGCGGTTTCCACTTGGAGACTGGTGTTTGCCAGTGCCGGCCTTCCTGTCACTATGATTATCTTTTGTTTCATCGAACTAGCCGACGAAGTCATCATTTCATCGTGCTCTATGGTTGTTCGACGCTACTTCGGATGGCATGGATCCATTGCTGGGTTTTTCCTTGCATCGCTAGGATCATTGGTGATTCCTGCTCACTTCGTTGTCGAAAAAGCGTCTCGTCATATCTCAGAGAGAAAAATTCTATCTGTAAGTCACATCACAATCGGAAACCGACGTATAGCTCCCTGACTTGAATCTCACACTTACATTGCTACAGAGGTCTTTGGTTGCCATTGCTCTCTGTCTAGTTGTTATTTTCAACTACAGTGGTTTCTTGTATGACATCATGGGGGCATGGCAGACAGACGATGCAATGGACGAAGTGACCATTAAGCACAGTATAATTCAAGGAACAAAGCTTAAGAAACTCTTGACCCCCGAGGATGAAATCTACTATGATTGGGGATTTGGCAAATACATCTACGTTGTCTTTCTTTCGCTTCTCTTCATGTCCACTATTGTTCTCGAGGGTGTTGACACGTCCATTATGGCCAAAGTAACTCCACCAAAGCTCAATGACAAGTTCTTCAACAGTGGTTTGTTGGCGACATTGATCGGTACTCTTGGACGCGTCGGCGCTGATGGCATGATCACTGGTAAGTGCTGCCCCGATAATGGAATTTTCAATGTGATGGTATATCCCCCTAATCCCGTATTACCTTTTGACAGTGTGTGCCCTATTGGACATTCACATCTTCATTGATTTCGTCAATGCCACGTTCTTCCCTGTATTTGTCCTCACGTTTGGGTGCATGTATTTGGTGGACAGGTTCTACAAAGACCTAGTCTAAGTATGAATGTCAAATTGTTAACCTTGATCACCCATGCTCGAACTGTCCAGCAGAGCTTGTTGAAGACGATCCTCAATTTCCTGAAGATCCACCGAAGCGGGGATACATGCCTTGAAGTCCTGACTAGTCCCAAAAACCTCGAAGCCCAACACTTGCAGAACTTTAAGACCTCCTTCCACTCTCATAATAACATCTGCCACCTTGTTAACACCTTTCATCGTACGAAACTTAGGCGACCAGGGCTCCTTTGATGCATTCCTGACATATTTCAATGCGATAGTCAGGAGATCTCGAACCATCCCTTTGGAATTCCACTGGAGAAGTGTTGTCATGACACTCTCCAAATCTCCGTCATCACTACACGCTTGGCACCGAATTGCCTTCCCGCTCAAAATTCCTGGCGGTAGCTTCCCAGCATTTTTTCGCTCATCAGCCACTCGTTGTATGGCTTCAGCGGCTGCGGCCGTCGGATCTGTTCCCTTGGAGACTAGTTCCCCGAAAAGCACCTTGACACGGACTGCTGTGTCATCGGTGGAGTTCGGCACGTTGACTGCCTCAGAATAGAGGTAACTCGCCTCTTGTGACTTGTCGGGTTCTACAGTTTTCTCCTCTTGACAAGATATCTCCAGCATGGACAATATCTCCTTGCTTTCCTGTGGAACGCGTTGAAACCAAGATTCCAGCATTTGCTCAATTTGCTCTTCACCTCCCTGACACGCCCGGACCACGTCATTGCGCGCATCATTAGGAGGAACTACAATTTGTCCCGAGACAGCATCGAGAATAACCAAGGCAGGAATTCCGCGGACACCGTATTGCATGCTCAACTGTGATTTGACAAACTGGAGTTGATCGTACGGGATGGCCTGCCATGGCATTGTCCCATAGTAATGTTGATAGCTGCCTGGGTCTCGATCTGAGCTTACAAAAACAATTTCAAGTCCATGCGTGGGATATTGATCTTTCAAATGAACATACAACTCCGCAAGCATGGGGGTGAAACGTTTGCAAGGAGGACACCAATGTGCAGAAAAGTACAGACCGACCAAACGTGCGTTGTGCAGGGCCTCCCCAGTTGGAAGTCGAGAAGAACTGTCGGTGAAGAGTTGTGTCCCCAGCGATCGATTGAAAAAGTCTGTTTCTAGAGGCACTTCATAGGCAGGTGCAGCTACATCGCTGGACACAGGATCGATGCCCTCATCGTTGGGAGGAACCAAAGCAGGAGGTAAAAGGTGGAACGTATTCCAAGCATTCTCTTGCTTGACGACATCGACCACTGTTTGTTCCATCTTGGAAAATGGATACGATGTAGCGTCAAGAAGGTAAACAGGATAGTTGGGTTTGGTAGTGTATCCAGCGTATCTGTTGGGTCGGGCTTTTTGCAGTGATCCAAAGGCAAGGCGCTTTTGATGCTCGCTGGCCAACAGTTGAGTCTTGATTGGCATGATATCCTCTGGTAGGCGACCCGCAATCCGTTGGGGTGCAGTGCTGCGCTCCGTTCGCAATTTCAACATTTCGGAAGGACTGCATACTGGTAGAACGACTTCGTATCCCTCAGTACAAGTCGACGCGTTGGTACAATAAGCCCAATCAGGATTGAGGTCAACTTGACCGATAAATGCCACTCCATCGGCAGCAACCCCTTTGGCTTGCCAACCGCCAAGGCGAGGCATAGCGATATCGTCCGGGGCATCCTCGCTAGGCTCCAGTTTGCCGACCATGAGAACAATACGATGGGAAGGGATATGTTTCACAAAATCCTGAGCGGCATTCCAACTAGAGAACGCTTTGGATTGTAGGATACATCCAAGATGAACCTCATCTACCACAACAAGCGAAATGGAGTTTGTCTCCCCAATGGCACAGGCCGTTCCACCAACAACAATGCGGCCATGACGTGCCATGGCATTGGGATGCACTTGCAGCGAGAGCTCACCAGACGATAGCGGGGGTGAAAAGGCTTCCACTTGAAATGAAGCCACATCATCTGCGTCCTTGGATGCATCTTGTTGACTGTTTAGATCACCACCTTCGCTACGAGACTGCTTCCATTCGGTGGAACCACTAATGCGGCCTCGACCATACGTTTCGGCAGGGGTCCATGCCATGGCCTGTTGCAAACGAGCAAGATCTGCTTGTTCCAATGCCTGCCATCGATTCAACTCCTCCACAGCCGTTGCCCCCAAGTTACGACGGATGTCTTGATTGATTTGTTGGATAATCTGCGTACACATGACTTCACTGGTTGTATGCTGTCGACGGCGATTCTGAAAGTCGTCAGTCATGAACTTTCGAGTATACCGAGGCGTGATATCCACTACATGATCAATTGCCATGGCAATCATATACGACAGTTGCTTCTTCCCCCAACCATGTTCATACATGCTAGGTTCATCAATAACACCCTCACAAGAATCAGCCATAATCCAATGATCTCCCACCCGCACTTCGGTCCAGACATGATCACTCCAATCCAAAACGTAGCGTGTCTCGAATCCTACAGATCGACAAAAGAATCCAAACAGATTGGCATATTCACCACAACGTCCTCGTCTTGTCTCCAACAACTTGGCAACTTGATTGTATCTTGGAAATGTAGTTGTGTTTGCTTGACATGTGGGGCAATAATACACTATTGCACATCAATACAATCGGTGAGAAACAAGAGGCGGACGATGCATACTCCAAAAAACTAAATACTTTCCAATCGCACCAACAACACATCATACTATCACATACATACCTTCCACACGAGATGCTCCACCTTGCAACTCTTCTTGGGTTTCTGGACCTCGTGATTCTTTCATTTCACACTTGGTCGATCCACAAGTGACGCAAGGTGGCGTATTAACCCACGTCATGAAATCTTGTTGAAACCATCGACAAAATCGCTGCAAAAACACAGCATTTCCAGCAGTCAAAGGGGACGCTGTTCCTATTAACGAAGCATCTTGGGGACGACTGTACGGGCCAGAAGGATCTCGCAAGGATTGCCAAGGAATGTGGCTTTGACGGACTTGGGCAAAGAGTTCGGGGTTCTCCCATTGTTGCACTGTAGTTAGAGACTTGAGGATTTTGGAACGGAAAGAAGCGTCCACGTCGGCATTGGAAGATTGCTGCATTGTTGTCTATGATGTTATTTGTTGGATTGGCTATTGACAGTACCGAACCCGTAGTTGTTGCAAAACCTTTGTCTTTGGCTGTGTTCCCAACAATGTATAGTTTGTTTCCGTGGGCATCTTCAGAGAGAAGCAGGCTTGACCAGAAGCTTGAGATTGACTACAACGCTACTGTGTGCTACCCCGTAGAGCCCTGTAGGCTTCTACCGTAGCCACTCTTGGATCGAATCCCGTGAGTCACCATCAGTACGACGCTATCCATTGGCAATTATAATAAAAGCCAACAACGGTGGTTTCAAAGTCAATTGGCACCGTACAGTACTTGTACTAACTAATCCTTTGGAGCGCCAGAGCGCCACTTTGTGTTATTGTTCGGTGCCACAACCAGAATTGGTTTGATATCTGAGGTCGAATTACAATCTTTCATGGCTCGCAGCTAGGTAGGGGCTTCGTACACAGGGGCCATGGAAGACGGAGCCAATAGGCAAAAGGTCTAGAAATACAAGGCAATAATGGGAACCAACAGTACAGTACTTTGCGCCATTCCTATTCTTGTCGATTCAAGAAACCTTCGAGAGTTTGCTGCTTCCGTTTTGCGTCATTGTTTCCATTCTTTTGGTGACATCTTTGAGCCACTAAATCCCAGAAACTCTGATATTTTAGCATCACTGACCTTCTTCCATTTCTCATGGTCGCGAGGATTCTTTGTAGCATCACCACAGATTAGAAAATTCTGAGAACATTTCTCACTGAGTACTCCTAGCTTCGATGGAAAGCTTTCTCCCTCTTTCAGTTGATATCCATACACTTTTCTGTCCGATTCAGGAGACTTGTACACCGCAACTAGGATATCGTACACTTGGAATTGCGCGTGTGGTGGCTTGTATACCACCACATGGGGATATATAGACTTTCTTGGATCATTTGGTCCATACAACGATGTTCTTGGATATTCCATGTTGTCAATCAACACATCTGGACTCGTGGTATTGTCAATGGTAAAGCCTTCCTTAAGATGTGAGTTGAATGAAACTTTACAGTTGACAAACTCTTCTCGAGCCAGTGGCAATACAATTCGTTCAAAATGTCCAGCTATCAGTCGAATCAACAAAGTTGCACAGAACAATGATTCCCATGCATTGCCGCTCTTGGGTCGTTCATTTTTAAAATCTTCCAAGAGGTCTTTCAGTACTTTACAATTCTCGCGCAGCTCCACTGTACCTTTGTCACTCTCTGCAATTCTCTCCAGTACCATACTCATGTGACAAAAAATCCATACAACTTTTTGGTCACTGGCAACGTCCATGAGTTGGAGGAGTAGAGGGTGTACATCCGCGACATCGCCTGTAATATAGGAGAGTAACATCGTTCGAATTGACTCCTCAGTGCAGTTCTCTCTAAACTCACTCACAACGTCGAAATACCTGCCCTTCTTTGGGTCGACTTTGTCGCCAAGGTAGATCAGCGAAGGAATACGCCCATAATAGAGAGCTTTTGTTTCTGTCAAATCTCGGGAGCCAAGATTCGTTTGGGCTTGCAATAAGGTGCTGATGGTGGGAAGACGAAACGTTTTTACGGTGCGTGTGCTGACTTGTTTTATAAATGAATTCAAGGCTTTGGTTGATGTGGATATGTGTGACGTGAATACAAAATATCGACCTTCCGCCTCCAAGAAATGTTCGGTAAGAAACGCCCCCAACGCTTTGCACTTTTCTTCTGGGACTGAAGCGTCTAGCAACACATTCAACTCATCAATCAACAAGACACACTGTTGTCTTCCTCCCAACCATGATGCTACCTGCTCAGGCTTCACGTTAACACTACGTGCTCTACTGGTGAACCCCTTCATTGTCCATCTTTCTTCCGGTGGTACACCCTGCATTGCAGCATATACGATTCTCCGGCACAAGGCTCCGACCGGATCCAGCCTCTCGCTGTCATTGACATTGGAAAACTCATTAAAGGAGACAAATATCGTGAATACACCCTCGGAATGTAGCTGTTTCGCACATGATCAGCCAACCATTCTTCATGATCTGCACAAAACGCAGGTGGGGGCCTCTCCTGTATTGGGCAAATGGGTACTTTATGGAGGGGCAGCAAAGGAGTCTTTGACTCGTCGAAGGGGACCAACATCGGAGCTGCTGTGGTGTTGATAGTACACAGAGTGAGAGGGGGAGCCATGTAGCCAATAACAATAGCAATTCTAATACATGGTGAGTTTCGTGCAATCAACATGTGAGTTACGTACAGGAAACCGCGCCAGGGTCTGTTTTCTTGTTCGGTGCCACAACCAGGATTGGTTTGATATCTGAGGTCGAATTACTTCTAGGAATTGGAGAGCCCATTCTTGTAAACTTCGTGCCAAACTCCCCATTCGTAAAGTTGGCTTGGGCATCTTCATCCACCGCTTGAGGTTCATAGATGGTCAGCTCCCCAGCGTCAACGTCCTTCAGAATGTTCGGGCACTTGCGCTTAATTGTTATTTTGAGGTCGTCGATGATGCTCTCAGCGCTCAAGAACACTCTGGTTGCTTCAATTGCAAGCTGTCCATCTCTCCACAGGGCGAACCAAAGAGTTGACGTAGAAGCCGTGGTCGATGCAGCTTTCGGGCCTGATGCAGGAAAAAAGGAATCTGTAGCCTGCCACTCCTTCACAACACCACCATTGCCGTGGATAGATAGAACTTGTCCTACGGACAATGCAACAAGAACAACACAGCAATCGTAGCAAGGATGAGCCCATGTCAACGTGGCACAACATATGACGCAATCCACACATACCTTCTTTGGAACTTTCTTTCCCTGTCCCCGACAAGCTTTCATCATCTTGTCCTTCCTTGGTTTGAAATCGTCGCGTGGTGATCAAATTGATCAGCCTGCTCTTGTCACTTGGACTCTTGTAAATAGAGCCATACTTTGGATTGTGACAAACGGAACCACGAGGGCCCAACAAAGGAAACACCCAACCATCCACAACTACCAGTTGGAATTCACTACCAGTACTTGTGCCTGCACCTGTGCCTGCACGAGTAGCAAACCAAGAAGGAGATCGAAAGACGGCTAATAGGAGTAGTCCCACTAGCCCTACCAGTGCTTCTCTTAGTAGTGCATGTGCACCACGACAAGCTCTCATGTTGGTCACAGGAATCTTACAGTGAAGCGTGCATCGAATCAACGCTGCTGTTGTGGCACACTGTTTTTGGGTTTGGGAAGCTGCTGTTTCTGCTGTGTTGTTGTTGTTGTGTTGTTGTTGGCCGTTGCTTACCTTCCCAGGTACGTACGGTACATACTGTACTAGTAGATACAAGCCAACCGGCAGGTATACAATTTTCTGTTGTGAGACTGTGAATAAATATTTAATTCTTCCCATTATGTTTGTTACGATGATGATGCTACTAAGGTAGTAGTAGTAGTTGTCTAGAGAGTTCCTGCGGTTTTGCGCTCTTGGTATTCTGCAAGGCTCAAGCCCTTGCGAACACGGTTCGGTCTCCTCGCTTTGGCACCAATTCCCAAAAAGCCAAGGGTTCCAGATGACTGAGCCAAGACTTCTTCGTCAATGTTGAACTGATGGGATTGGCTCAAAGCGGCAGCCTTGTGCTGCTGTTCTTGTACCAACGAAGGAGTTGTGGCAGTATCATTCTCCTTCTCGGCCGAATCAGGAGGTGCACCGGATGTCTTGCTCTTGTCTCCCTCTTTGCCTTCTTCGGCATTGACTTCCTCTTGCTGTCCAACCTCCCAAAGAATCTTGGGCTTGACCTTACGTCTCGCATAGGGGTTGAAGGACTCTTTGCTTTCCAGCTCCTTGTCTAGCTCCTTAGCTGTCATTTCTCCACGGTCCACCTTTTGGTTAATCTCCAAAGCGCGCTTGTTGACCTTGGCCCACTGTTGATCCCTCGAACGACCCGTCAGTTGTTGTTTACGGTCCTTGGCCCGATCCTTCACATTCTTCTCCTCTTGCAACTTATCTTCCAATGCCTTTTCAGCCGCTGTAACAGCTTCCTTGAATTCCATCACTTCCTCGGAATTCTTGGCGTTGGTCAATTGGAACTGTGCGTCCTGTAGAGCGGCACGGGCAGCTTGGACCGCAATCGCCGCACGTGTTCGTTCCAACGCCAAGTTGGCTGCCGTCTCTCCCTTGCGTTTACGGTTCCTCAAGTTGGCTTCAATATCAGCAGTGGTGTACACGTATCCACTCACAAGCTTATCTTGCTGACGGCGCATGCGGTTGGCTTCCTTCTTTCCTAGCGTTCGTTGTCGAATGGCCTTCATGGCTGTTACATATTGTGTCACATCGGATTGGTCCACCTTGGCATCGGAAACGAGACTTATGGCAAACTCTTTCGAGTTGGCACCGAATTTGAGTTTGAGCAATTTGTCCGTAGTGACCTGCAAAGTGGACATTGGATTAGAAACTAGCCACATACATCACATCATAGCTCTCTCATCAAGAGACAACAACACGGAACGGTAATTGAAATACATACCACTTTGCTGTTCTTGGCCGGTGGGAGAGAATAGGCCGTGGTGGTATTGATACCAACAATCTTACACAAACGATAGCACCTCTTTCGTTGTTCATTTTCTCCAATGAACAACTTGACATAGCAGTTCATGACGGCATCCTTGAAATAAGGTTCATTGCACCAACGTCCCAATCGACGACGAGGCAGAGTAATCTTTTGGTAATCTTCCAACTCTGCCTCCACCTCGGCACGGGCGGTTGTCTTATCGGCTGCTTCTTCGTCCATATCCTTCAAATCATCGTCGTCATCATCCGATTCAGCCACTTGATCCAAGCGAGAAGACTTGCGAGCCGCAGCACTCTTTTGCCAGGGTTTGAGGGCGGGTCCACTTTCCTCATATTCATCATCGGAATCTTCGTCGTCATCTCCAAAGTCCGACTCACTTTCACTGTCGTCCTTGCGAGTGACCTTTTTACGTTCCTGTAGAAAAAAGAGCACACCGTTGAGTACCGAGAAACAACATCCAAACCAAATATCACCAAGCTCCACATGTACATTGCACATACCTCTCGAAGAGCAGCCAAAGCCTTTGCCTTTTGTGCCTTACTTCCACTAGCATCCTTGTTACGACCCGATTCTCTCTTTCCAGCCAATGTCTTGGCCAACTCTTCATCACCAGCCGTCGCAGACTCCTCTTCCTTTTGTTTCTTGACCACTGGTTTCTTGGCCGGTGCCGCCTTGCGCTTCTTGGTCTCTTTTTTTGCGGGTGCCTTTTCTCGCTCTTGCCTCTTGGCTTCTCGCAACGCCCGCTTCATATCCATTTCGGCCTTGCGCTTTTCGAAACGTTCACCCAAAATAGCCTCACGTTCTACTTCGGGCAAGGAATCCAAATACTTTTGATCTTCTTCGTCCTTGACAAGACGTTGGGTATCAAAGGTTTCCATGTCCATTTCGGCTTCTTCCTCGCTGCTTTCTTCGTCGGAATCCACTTCCATGGCGTCGTCCTCTTTTGGAGCCGGAGCTGCTGGCTTTTCGGGTTCCTTGGCTTTTGGAGGAGGAGAGACAGGCTCATCCTCATCTTCCATCTCATTCTCGTCTTCGAAATCATCGTCGTCGTCATCCTCTTCAACGGGACGACGCAACTGTTTGCCACCTCGCACAGGACGCGACGGAGCCGGCGCTGCTTTTGGCTTGAGTGTGGACGGAGCTGGAGCCGGGGCCTTGTCTTCTTCTGGAATGCGCAATTGCTTGCCACCTCCCCGTGTTGCCGCCACTTGCTTCTTGGCAGGCGGGGCCGGTTCTTCCTCCGATTCCTCTTCTGAATCTTCTTCGTCAGGCTCTTCGGGGGCCGCCATACGCATCAAGGACTTACCACCACCGCGTTGCGCAATCTTGGTAGTCGTTGGCTTGGGAGGTTCTTCTTCCTCGTCATCATCATCGTCGTCGTCGTCATCTTCCTCTTCTTCATCCTCCTCGGGAGCCGGTGCTCGCAATTGCTTTCCACCTCGAGGAGCACGAAGGGCCTTGCCACCGGTGGGACGAACGGGTGGAGCAGGTTCTTCCTCCTCATCGTCGTCGTCATCATCGTCATCCTCATCGTCTTCTTGCGCAGGAGCTCTCAATTGCTTGCCTCCACCTCGAGTTGCTGGAACTCGCAACGCCTTGCCTCCACCTCTTGTAGGAGGTACTACAACTGGAGCGTCGTCTTCCGACTCGTCATCATCATCATCATCGTCGTCGTCGTCCGAGTCATCGTCATCATCGGGTGCTTGCATCCGACTCAAACTCTTTCCACCTGTCCGAGGCATGACCCGTTGCACCACAACAGGTTCGTCGGAATCTTCCGAGTCTTCATCGTCATCATCCTCATCCGGAGCTTGCATGCGGCTCAAGGCTTTGCCACCTCCCCGTTGGACGGGGCGAATGGGAGCTGGAGGTTCTTCTTCTTCGTCGTCATCGTCATCATCATCGTCGTCCTCCTCCTCTTCACTCTCTTCTTGTTGTTCACTAAGAAAGGGATATCAAGGATTGCAAAGGATAGATCGATGAACGACAAACAGGAGGATACACAGGGTTAGAAACCAACCAGCCAACGATCCGCACAACTCCAAAGCAACACAACATATAATCCTACTTACGGCGCACGCAACTGCTTCCCACCCGCAGGTCTCAATTGCTTTCCACCACCTCGTTGAACCACACGAACCGGCGGATCCTCTTCTTCCGAATCATCGTCGTCATCGTCATCATCATCATCATCGTCGTCGTCATCATCATCGTCTTCTTGCGTAGTAGGACGAAACTGTTTCCCCATTCCTTTTCCACCGGGCATACGAAAAGCTTTTCCTCCCCGATAGACAGGAGCTGGTTCTTCTTCTTCCTCCTCCTCTTCATCTTCGGAAGAAGGATCATCGTCTGCGAAACGTCGCTTAATGTTGGGCTGTGGGTAACGGTTGCAATATGAGTATGGGAAAGATAGGGTTAGTTTCATCATGGATAGTCACAACCAACCAATCAACAAAGCAACCAACAATCAATGAATCATTGCATTCCAGATCGTACCATCTTTTGTTATTCCTTGTTGTTATTGTTTACCAAAACTCGCAACGACAACAACAACAACAACACAGCTACTACGACGGTAGGATGTGAAAATCCAAAGCACAGCAACACAGCAGCAAAAAGCAACCAATGTCCGTCGTGGTCGTCTGTCGTCGTTGAGGCTGCGGACGCGACCTGCAAACGGAGAGAAAAAGAGACTAGACAAGTACTATGCTAGAACCGCCATTGTCGTGCGACGTACGAACGAACCAAAAGAAGTGCCAAACTTTCTTCTTCGAGAGAAGACGACGACCATGGCGACCTTGCATCACCCAAAACTACACTTTGTACTACTACTGTTCTGTACAACAACAACAATAATAACATCATCCAATATACTATATCGTCCTGTATAGCTGTATCCTTTATTATTATTGTTATTACTTTACATTCAGCATATACGAGTGGCTGGATTGATAGTAGGTGGAGAGAGGTCGATTGAGAAACATGGCAGCTTCGTCGCGGCGGCCATACATATAAATGATATCCCGGGCCCACAAGGTATCTTGTCCCTTGTAAATGGAGGAACTGCGTACCCACTTGATGACGGAGCGATGGACTACCAAATGGCCAGGGCGCATGCCACCGACAGTGCGGATACCGAACTTGAGAATGTCTTGGGTTTCGTCCAAGATGCGACGGAGTTCTAGACCACGGATGACTTCCACACCGGGTTGTTCGTCGGGACATATCGGTAGATCTGCAGTGGAAACCACCGCATCACTGCCAGTAGAATTGTTGCCTGAGTTATTGGTACCAGTATTCTTGCTGGAATCTGCTCCATCGCCACCCCCACTTGTTGCTACAGCAGTGGCAGTGTTACTGTTGCTGGTACTGCTGCCTCCCGAAGACGACGTCATGGCAGAGAGTTGCTCGGTCAACTCGGCAAAGGGATGGTATCGGATCTTTCCGTGCCATCCGTGTCCTGTTCCATAGTTAGAATGTAGAAGCAATTTGAGTTTAGGATGACAAGCAAACGTCTGTTGAATTACCCGATTTCGTTCGGGCTCTTCTTCATCATCGGTGTCAATAAAGGCCAAGACATCGGAGGTTGCTACTCGCGACAAGACGTTTCTAGCACGGCCTGCCGTGATGCGCTCTCCGACACACACAATCACAAGATTGCTGTGAAAGTCTTGGAGGAATTTGTAGACATCGGAACACCAGGCATCTCCTGTAATCCTGGTCTCGGAGGTTTGCTGGAGGACGGTATTGACGTCACTGAGCACAAAGATCAACTCGTTGGCCTTGAGTTGTTGACGCTGATTGGACACAATAAAGTTGGACAGCTTGGTGGTGTCGTAGACATCCGTGGCAAGGCCAGGCACGCAAGTAGCAATAGTGGGCTCCTTGTTGCTCTTGACGAACTGTTCATCGTCCGGCAGAGGAGGCCAGAGTGGATCGTCCACAGACGGGATTTCTTCAAAGTAAGAGACACGAGGCCAACCAGATTCAGAATCAAAGTTAGGTTTAGGGCGATGCAACGACACGAGATCAGGAAGTGTCTCCTTCAAGACGACGCTGGGAAGGGGCCAATGGACTTCTGGAACACTCGTTACTCGCGTCGGTCGACTCAACCGCAACACCAACGATCGGATCGAGGACGATGCAGCCAACAACAACAACACTACATAGTACTTGCGCAAGGCAAATACTCGTTGCAGGAAGCTTTCACTCCGCCGTCGCTTCTTCCCCTTGATGAACGTCGGCAAGAGTTCTGCCTGCGTGCTGTCGTCGCCGTTCAGCAAATGGCAGGCTATTCTTCGTGACGATGAGTCCTCTTCTTCACTGTGGAAACTTGTGGCATTATACCGCATGCGGGAAGTGGAGGAGTATTTACTCATGGTGCTTCTCTTTCTTGCTGCTTCTTACAAATTATGCTGCTGCTGGAATATAATAATGAGAGCAGCGGGACAGACAAAGAGACAAGAAGAAGAAATTAGTGTTGTGTACTCGTAGCAATCTTGCCTCGATCGGCGCCGGAATTTACGCACGAACAACACCAGAGTTCGACAGCCCTCGACCAACAACGCACGACCAGCTCCGTGCGCCGCCACCTCGTCGCACTACTGCAAACGAACGGCGGTCCGCATCCAATTTTTTCGAATATCGGTTGTGCGCAAGCCAGCGCATTGTTACATGCACAAGGGAACACTGCTTGGCGCACGACACATGGATCTCGATAGCTGGCGGCGGCCAGACCTGGAATGACTCTGGACTACTATGACTGCAGGATCCGGAGCCGCCGCCGGAAATTCTTGCGACAACAACACAACAACGCCGTCGCTCAACAACAACGAAAGCCTTTTCGAACGACGATACCGGTGTCCGCACAACAGCGTTTGCATTTTAAATATAATTGACGACTACGGTAGTTGAACCTCAAGGAACGCAACTACTACGCGACCGAAACGAGCCCCCGACAACAAATAGTAAGTTAAACCCTGGTGACACCAACTCTTGTTCTTTGGTATACAACTACTCAATACTATCATGTCTCCCCCCCGGCCTTTTTGCGTGCACACAACATGTATGTTGACGAGTCTCATGCTCATATTCATGGTAGCATGCACTCTTGTTACAACGGTTTACAGCAACGTTCCGTCAAAGAGGAGGCTCGAGGAGCAGAGCACCGACGTCGACCGCCCGTACTTTCTTCATTTCACAGATGGCCAACCTCATACAACTTATTCATTTCACAATGAAACACATGAATGGAGGGGGGTTGAGGAAACCGTCGCTCTGGATATGATTGCCAACAACCCGACACTGGAAGGCATCCAGACGAACACTGTATACTCTCCTGCAGAATTTCGTTGTTCTTCTTTGGGAGACCAGACCAAAGGGCAGCTCTGTGACCACATGGACTTGGAACTAGCACTACATGAGGGTGTATGCTTCGGCTCAGATGATCTTGACGACCTTATGCGGATCATGGACTGGAACGACTTTGTGAGTTACTGCGCACGACGCGAACGTGGACCAGGTGCCACCAATCGCAAGTAGTACTGAGGCTGCTGCTGCATATTTTTATGGATTAGAGATGATGTGTGACGTCGTGACAGCCGACGATGCAACCATCATGCACGACAAACAATGATACGGTGGTCCAGTGTACGATTCGATGCGAATACGATACGAATACGGATACTCATACTACTCAATAGGTAGTGTACTGTATGGGTCATACTTCATTTTTAGAGAAATTACTATGAATCAACAATAAGTCTTCCTTGGTGGATGGCCAAACAACAAGATCATCCTTCATCCTCTCATGATCCTTCGTGCTCCAACGACGACAAGAAGAAGCAGCACAACAAGACAAAGAAAACGAAAGAGGAGCGAGCTGTATCGAACCGAAACCACCAACAACAGGAAGAGAGGATCACACTAGGTACTAGCTGCTGCAGAATGAAAAAGTCATTCTCGACGGCGACCACCACCATGATAGTAATTTAGTAGGCGCGTCGGCGTCCGCCCTTTCCCTTGGACTTGGGAGCCTTGGTAGGGGCACCGGTAGGAGCAGGGGTGACAGGTGCTGGTCGTCCTCCTTCACCTCCTCGTCCACCTTCGCCTCCTTCACCTTCTCCTCGTCCACCTTCTCCTCGTCCACCTTCGCCTCCTTCACCTTCTCCTCGTCCACCTTCACCTCCTTCACCTTCTCCTCGTCCACCTTCACCTCCTTCACCTTCTCCTCGTCCACCTTCGCCTCCTCCTTCACCACCACTGTGGTGGTGGACAGGAGTCATTGAGGGCATTCTGGTAGGAGAAGCAGTGGTCTTGGTTCCCTTCAATCCCCGAGGATCGTACTCAAAGGCACCAGCAGTAGACAAGGCAGCGATAAGGAAAAGTTGGAAGATAGAGGACTTCATGTTGTTGTCGTTCTTAGTATTCTTGTGAGTGTAAAGTTAGTAACAAAGATCTGAACCTGTAGTAGTAGATTAAGAAGAAGCACGGTGATTTGTTAGAGTTGTGGTGTCAAGAAAGTATCATGATGATCATCGGCATTCTTGATGTAGTAGTATCCTCATTTTTGTTGTCGTCGGTTACGTACCACAGGAAAAGTAGTATGGACAATGATCGTCAGTATCCAAAATTATGAGATCCAAAAGTGAATGGGGTAGTACTACCGAGTATGGGCGGTCAGTGGAAGACTGAATGGAAGAAGATCTGCTGGTGGATACTGCACAGCTTGTTCCAAAATTTCTGTTGCAGGAACATCAATACCAATGCTGATGTTCAGCAGGCTCGCTGGAATGGCTGATGGTATTGCCCATGACACTCTGAAACTGCTTGCCGCTCCCCAAATTTCTATCTATTCCATTCTAGTTCATTTGAAACATGTTTTTTACACCACCCGTTGTCCAAGAATATAGGAATCGCACGCTCTCGAGGCACTAACAACGGATGGCGGGAGGAGAATTTCTTTTGCAAATCTTCAAGTTGGGGACAAATTTTTGGCTGTACCACTCCTGTAGTACTAGTGTTGTAGCAGCACTCTCTAGAAGAGCACAAGTAGAGTCTTTTTTGGATGACGGAGGAGGTGGTGGATCGGGCACTCCTGTAGAATGTAGATAGGCTTAGTTTTCCGTTGCGTCAACACTGTCTCCAAATCTTTGTTATCATCTAGAAGATGCGCACGGGCCGTATCAAGGCAACGGGATCTAGGTAACATGAGAATCTGTCAATCTCCGCCCGACGACAAAGAGAGCTGCTGGTGGCTGGTGGGGAGGAGGAGGAGGAGGAGTAACCAGCGTCTCACAGGTTGTTATCGTGGGTCTGGCGGGAATTTGTCGAGAGATGAGATGCACGTGCTGGCCTCCTCGGTTCTCGTCGTGTGATGACCAAATTCATTCACAGTTACTAGGACTACTAAAACGCCATTATAATTCTCCAAAAGGCAGTGGTTTGTTTGGGTGTTTGAAAGATTCGCATCTTCTTTTCCAAAGCACTACGGCAGCTGCCTCACATCAGAATCGAGTCTTTGCTTCAGCCTTCAAAATCAACAGAGTTTGTACTGAGAAATCCACAAATTTAATATCGCACTTCCTACTAGCGTTAGAACTAGGAGTGGCGTTGGTTCTTTATCTTCTCTTCTCTTCCTTCCCCCAGTGTTTGTCTATTCGAGAAGCTCAGGGTGGTCTTTTTTTCATCATCGTCTCGAAAGATTTTCTTTGACTTTAATCTGGCGGTAAAGAGCGAGTCCAAATAGTATTTTCTAGTAGATTGATTCACAGTTTGTCATGGCGCTTGTGAAGAAAGAAGTGCCCTTTTGGTCACTGGCCATGGAAACGGCACTTTTAGCTTGCGACTTCTTCAGACATTTGTATCGAATCACCTTCTATATTTAGGAGGGTTTGATATTAAAAGAAGCCATGACGGTAGTTAAGTAGGTACTTCAGGTCTCTATACGTTACTATTAAGGGTTAAATGGTAGCATGACTCTACTGAGTACGTCGTACCGTGTCTGCACAACAGCGCCTTCTTGTTGCTGCAGCAACGTTGTGTTGTTGTTGTGATGGTCGGTGGGGTGGGTGGCGGATGCAATGTTGTTCTTTCACGCCAAAGAAGACTGCCGTACGAACTGTATAAAGGAGCATAGTGACTTTGGAGTCGAAGGATATTGTCGACTCAGTGGACTCTGATATTTTAGAGCCACACAAATATTCCGTTGGAGTATACCTCAACGAAGTTAATTCACAGTTTATATCGTGGCTTGACTAACCGAAAGAAAAACAGATATGGAAAGTTATTATTCATTCTCCGATCGTGGGATAAACTTTTCCTTCAGTTGGAACGTGGAAACTACAGTTGGGTTTTTTACTTTTGCAGATTAATCTACTCATAGTTTTTGCTTTTCGTAACCAATTTGCTTTACTACTTTTCTACGTGAATTACAGTACTAACTCAACAGGACAGCGTTCAGTACGCTCTTATAGTTTATCAGACCCAATTGTCTCGCTGCATACAGTGATTACGGTTCACCGCAAAAGGAATACCGAAAATCAAGCAACGAAATAGGAAAGGAAAATTTGAGGAAAAAGGATTACCCAGGGAACAACTACGTTACACTCAGGCGAATCAGACATTGGAAAAGGTGAATTGATAGGGAATTCAGGATGACTACTACTGGCGAACAAGGGACTATGATTTCGGAGATTGCGGATGTGAAAGAGGTTTCTCTAAGCAGACCAACTGCTCCAAACAAATGGCAGGGTGACCCATCTTATGAACCTATCAAGGATCTCGATGATGCTTCATTTCCTGAGTCTACGAAATTGTGCATCAACATGCTACGCAACAAGATCCGATTTTCAGAGGCATTCTTGTATATATATCCCGTATTCAATTGGGAAGATGCTATTTCATCTGAAGGTTTGGACGCACGTATTGTTATGGACGATTTGCGCGTATATGGGAGTGCGAATGGTGTTGCAGATGCCCATCTTGTGAACTTACGGTACAAAGTGGACCCTACTCGTTTAGAGGAGGATTTCATACGTATGCGGATTTTGGCTATGTATTTGCAAAGCCCAAAGGATGGCGAACCCAAAGGTGATCTCCCAGATGGGCAACCTGAAGTGCTTGAGGACCCACAGCTTTTCGATGTGAAGAAATTTCAACGATTCATTGTCCATGTCAAGATGAAACCGATGATGGTGTCTGGTTATACTGATGAATTGCATGCTGCATTCACGAAGCACAATTCCTACCTGTCCAAGTACTACAAAACCAAGACATTGACAGCGAATGATGATTTCCAATGGTGTACTACTTTCCAACAACAGGCTGACGAGATCCATGAAGCTCACGTGCTCAATGCCAAGGCGGTGAAGAAACAATGGGGAACGCCAAGATACAAGTTCGGTATCCAACTTCCTAACAATCTTCGTCATGCCATGTTACTGGATAAGATCAATGGAGACAACCTATGGCGAGAAGCATTGGACAAGGAACTGGATCAACTTCGGGAATACGAGACCTTCAGATTTCCAAAGGATACAGAGGAACTGCTTTTGTATTCCAAGATCAAATATCACATTGTGTGGGATGTGAAATTTGACTTTCGAAGAAAGGCAAGAATTGTAGCCAATTCGAAGATGACAGAGCCTATTGCGGAAGATGTATACTCAGGGGTGGTTGCTACTGAGACCATACGTGTTGCAATTGCCATAGCAATGATCAATGGTTTGTTGGTTATCGCTGGAGATGTTGGAAATGCATTTTTATACGCGACTACAAGTGAGAAATGTTATATCACGGCTGGTGACGAATTCAGGGATTGGGCTGGCAAGGATTTGATTATACACAAAAGTCTTTACGGGTTACGAACTTCAAGTGCGCGGTTCCATGAGCACTTAGCCAAAGCGTTTCAAGACTTAGGTTTTGTTCCGAGCAAGTTCGACAACGACCTATGGATACGTCCATGCGAAGATCATTATGAAATGATCACCACATATGTTGACGATGTCTTGATATTTTCCAAGGATCCCATGAGCATCATGCATAAATTGGAGAGTCAGTATGTGATGAAAGGTGTTGGAGTACCAGAATACTACCTCGGTGGAAATGTTGAAACCATGGATGATGAGTGGCGCAAAGAAGGTGTACCTATGTCCTTGAGTGCCGATACCTACATCAAGCGTGCTTGTGAGAGGGTTGAGAATATCACAGGGATGACATTGCGCAGACACAGCACGCCTATGGCAGAAGGGAGTCATCCAGAACTAGATGATTCGAGCCTACTGGATGCTGCCGACAGCAGTAAGTACAGGACACTGATCGGATGCGCAAACTGGATAGTCACTCTGGGGAGATTCGATATTCAGTATGCATTGGTTGCTCTGGCTAGGTTTTCAATGGCTCCGAGGAAAGGACATTTCGAAGCGATGATGAGAGTGTATGGTTACTTGAAATTCAGTGGACCGGCAAGGCTAATGTTTGACACCAAAACTCCACCTTATCGAGAAGAGTACAAGATGGAAGGTTCTACAAAGTGGAAAGAATATTACCCATACGCCGAAGAAGATATTCCAGTCAATATGCCTGTTCCACTTGGAGAACCTGCCTATCTAACGGTATTTGTTGATGCAGACCACTGTCGGAGGTGACTAAGTATTGTCTTAGCTACCACACATGCATTCGTATCGTTACGAATGGCATGTGGTCTCTATGATGAAACGAATGTGTTGCGACAAGGGAAATTGTGAGCAGAGTGGAATATGGAATCCAGAATCGTGCTGGATAGGAAACGTACAACGGAGTAATTGTGAGCAAGCGTGAACCCAATGTGGTACCCAAGTGACCAAGTGGAGCTTGGTGTTCTTGGTGACACATAAGGACCGCATGGAGTGAATCGGAGCAGTCTTGGATACTTGAGAGAAGTGGTGCTGGGCCTAGAGAAACGTGATACGTTTATCTAAGGGTAGAGCATCATGCAATCTTGGTGAGACTTGGTGAGATCGATGGAACGAGACCAAGGCTTACATCGATGGTGGTGAGGGAAGCTCTGGGAACTTCACTCATCATAGAAACATCAGAAGGAACGATTGGAGAAAGTTCTGGGAGAATTGGATCCAGAACTCAGATGTCAAGATTGGATCATTTCCGAGTTTGAGAAAACGAGTTGAAAGGCTCACAATCTGGAAAACCCAATAGTTGTAAAGCTAATAGGTTACTAGAGTGGTTCTGCTACCAACAAAGCATACTACAAACGTAAGAGCAAAGGGGTGTTTTCAGACATTCTTAAGAACCCTATTTCAATTCGGATTGAAACTACTCCTGAGTTCTTACACCAGATTGTCCACTTGTTATTGGAAGGTACAAGTGTTTTCGGAACAAGTTCAAGACTTTCTAACAAGCAAGATGAGCGATTACGATGATGTCAAGGATACCATCAAGGTCCCTGTACCCAAGTTCTCTGGTGAGAAGTCGATTTGGGAAACAGTGGAGTGAACGCTTCAAGGCTAGAGCCGATTTCAAAGGTTACTGGTCTCTCCTTGTTGGAAGGGAGCAACTTGATCCTTACTCTGCTGACGACAAGATCGGAGCAGATAAAGGTGGATTGTTGGAAGACGATAGTGAGGCTGAGGACATGGAGATGGAAGGTGATTTGGAGCCTGGTACTGATGCTGTGGACGCTGGTAACTGGAGGTGGCGGTGAAACTGGTGGTGATGTTGGAGGTGGTGAAGCTGGTGATGCGACTGGACAGGTGACTACGACTGTAACTACTGGTGGAACTGGTGGTGTTGCAGCGGTACCTGATCCTGTGGTGCCTGATCCCTGCTTTGAGTTTATCTTCTGCGATGAAGATACTTGAGACCCAGGCTAGCAAGTCTAAGTTGACCAAGTATGACAAGAAGAAGCTCAAGAAGCAGATTCGTCTCAGGCGTCTCAACTTGGCTGGTTACTATGACTTGATTCAGGCTTGCAGTGGTTCTACCACTAAAGCTAGGATCGCCTTCAATCTTGTGAAGTCGACTAAGTCAAGCAAGTACCCAGATGGAAACATCACTGAGGCTTGGGCAAAGTTGTTGAGGAAGTACAAACCTCGTACTACTCCTACTCTTACCAAGTTGACGACCAGTTTCCATAGTGCCAAACTTGGAAGGAGGTCTGACCCTGACAACTTTATTGGCCTATTTGGAGGAACTACGTAATCAGATGGATGAAATTGATCCTGAAGGCGCGATTACTGATAGGAGGTTCATGATCCAGATTTGAACTCTCTTACTCCTGAGTATGGCAACATTGTTGAAGCTTATGAACGTGATGAGACTAAGACCTTGGAAGAGTTGCGTGATGAACTCTCTGTGAAGTTTGAACGACTTGGATACAAGTCGGGAGGAGGTTATAATCGCACTCAGTGGAGCAATCGTATCAAAGATGAACATGCTTTGATGGCGAAAATGTTCACTGGAAATTGTTTCCATTGTGGTGAACCTGGTCATAAGGCTAGTGATTGCCCCAAGTCGAAGTTGGGCATTGCCAAGAAAGGAGGTGGCAAGTTTGACAAGTTTGACAAGTTTGGCAAGTTTGCCAAGTCAACAAAGCAAATCAAGTGCTACCGTTGTAACAAACTAGGCCACATGGCAAAGGATTGCCGTGTCAAGTTGGAATCAGCCCAACTATGCAAGAGAGGAGGTTTGCTCTTGTGTGCTGTGAGATCGGTGATGTTGGGAATGCATTCGAGGTTGCTGAGGTGCAAAAGGTTCCCTACAGCAAGATCTACACTGGAGATGATGAGGAATGCAACGAGAATGGTGGTAACGATGGTTACTACAGTGCTGGTAGCTATGAGGGCTACGAGGATGAATTCATTGGCAAATGGTGCTTCGAGCGTCATGGAACATTTCCTGGAGGGAATATGTTGGAAATTGTCAATGAGAAAGGTCAAATCGGATACGTCGAGTTGGGTGTGTATGAAAATTTGTATAAGGGAAAATATTTGAAAGAAAAGAAAGAAAAAGAACAAGGTGGAAAAAGTGAGGCGTATGTGAAGGGAAAAGATTTCGAAGGCGACGCGCAAAGTGTGCACAGCTACTATGATGATATACGTATTCAGCTGTTCATCGAGAAGTACTTGGTTGCGTATGATATCAACTCAGACACGAGTCACAGTCGGTTGATTGATTCGCACGATGCAACATTTGAAACGTGCACTGAGTGTGCGCTATTCGCGGAAGAGTGTCTACGTCATGAAGTGGCTACACGTGAATTACGTCAGCAACGTGATGTTGATGATTCGTGTGAGGTGGTGCGTGATCATGGAAAGTGTGAACCATCTGCTGCATGCAGTAATTTAGCGGTATGCAATGGTGAAAGTGATGACGAAAGTGATGTTGTTGTTCTAAGTGATGTTGAAGAGGTCGTGCATGTTGTGAGTGAGCAATCTGAAAAAGAAGATGATGATGCTCACAAAACAGTTTCGACAACAAACGCAAACGAGAACAAAGAACAACAACGAACAAGCATGGTGACTTTCATTAACGGTGGAATCAACTGTACTTTTCATAACCATCTTGGTCATGAGATTTCCATGGAGCGCTTTTGTACTCTTTTGACTGCAGTACCTGAAGTGTCTTGGTTGGACGAAGGTGTTGATGTGCCTATCGATCCTAACTCTACCGAACGCTCTATTCGTGAACGCGAATTGCTTCCTATCAGTTCCTTTCGACTTCGACATGGCTATGCGAAGATGGCTTATGGTCGAAATTTGGTCTATGCTATTGATGAGACGACGCAATTGTTCCGCAACTGGGAGGTTATTCCTTATGGAGGACTTCGTGACTTGCACACTTTGGTCCGTTTCTGCAAGGGCCATTGGAAGTGCACGTGGGAACAGTTTTTGAGCAGAATTGTCGATAGATGCTTGCATAGGAGAGAGGAATTGGAGAACTTGTTCGCTCGGAAGCATCGCGATGATTATCACTTCACTGGTGATAATTACGGTCCTGATGAATCTGACGAAGACGATGACGACGATGTTTTTGATGCTTTTGGGGATGATGATGGATCGGATGATATGCCTGATGATTCTCCTGATGAAGGTGGCGATAATGGGAGAATGAAGATGATGATGACGATATGGATGATGATGATCAAAACGGCGGTGGTGCTACTTATCAGTCGCTGTTCTACGAGACTGATTCATATGAGAATCCGGATGCTGTGGATTCTACATATGGCGACGATTCGGACTATGTGTATGAGGATACTGACGAGGATGCAAATGACGGTGACGACAACTCTATTGGTGATGACGTTGCAGCTGCAGTAGCGGCAACAGCTGGTGTGAATGAGTGTACAGCGAAACTTGACGACTTCGCTTTGTTCACTAATCTTGATGAGGATATTCCGCGGGACTTATGGATTGCGGATAGTGGAGCGTCAACACATATGGGCCCAGATAGTTCAAACTTAATTAATGTTGTTCATGAAACCGCTTACATTCGAATTGGAAACGGTAACAGATTGAAGTCAACATTGAAGGGGGACAAACAAGTTTTTGTCCGGGATGACAAAGGGCACATTCGACGACTCACGATCAAGAACTACCGGCATGTACCTGACA